>WEIS01086907.1:0-13568 GCA_013389965.1 Todus mexicanus
CTCATTTTTCTCTGTCTAAACACGGTAGTGAACGTAGTCTTTCTGAGATGGACGGTCCAGATTTTCAAGCACAAAGAACATGTCTACCAGCAACTAAGAGCAGAAAAAGAAGTGAAGTATCACTCAGTCTCTGTTCTCCCCTTCTCCACAATAGACCTTTCTCTTTTGCATTTTTGTTCTCCTTGCTCAGCTTCACTACCACCCTCTCTGCACATCTCCTTTGTCCCAGCCTTTGGGCAGCTGGTGCAAAATCTAAGTCATTTCCTAGAAACTGTGTCTGGATGCTGTGAACTACCAGCGAATACTGGAGTTTCCTCCAGCNGAAATCATTTCAGCGAATACTGGAGTTTCCTCCAGCTGCTGAGGTTGCCTTGAGCTTCACGGTGGTAAGAATTGAAACTGGGAGTGCACGAATAGGGATGAAAAAAAGAAAGGAGGCTTCTGGTGTGAAAAGGATAGACTGGAAGACTTGCCTTGCTGGCCATTTCTGGAGTAATTTTTTCTTGAGATTGGAAGAGGATGAACTGGCTTTTCTTTTTCCACTTCCCTTGAGGACTTGCCACTGGAGGTTTTTTCCTTGCTGAAAGAAGAAATTAAAAACTTAGATTCAAACCCCAAATCATCACCCACCACAACCCCACACCCTGTGTCTCCTTTAGAATGACCATTGAGGTAGTCCAATGAGAGTGTGATGTGGAAGAGGCTCGCTGAAGATCAAGAGTTGATGCAAGAATGATGAATTCACTAACAAGAAATGAGACATATTTGGTAGAGTGTTTTTAGAGCTGCTTTAAAAGAACATGCCTGTTTTCTGTTCTAGCAGATGTTGTTTTCCATCTCAGTTACAGGCTACAAGCGACAAAAGGATCATGACTTCTGAACAACCGTAATCTAAAAATGAAGAGCAGCCTCTGTGGTGTGACTGCCTATAAGTATGGGGCAGGCTGCAAAGACAAGAACTTGCTCCCAAATAAAAGGGCAAACCTTGAAAATCTTCCTAGTCATCTCGATCACACTGGCTGGTGTCCTGACATCTCTGGAGTTAAAAACACATGATGTCAGATTTTCAGAAGTATCCACAAAAAGATGCTCTTTAAATACACAAGTGAAGAGTTTTAGGTGGTAGCACAGTAACCCTGACCTCCTGCAAACATGCTCAGATAAAAGGTTGCATCTGTCTGTAACCTTGATATTTGTATTTCTGTGTTTCCACCAGCATATAACCTAAAACCTTGACCTGGAAATTCCCCAGGCTTCATCAGGCTTTTCATCTCTGTAAGACATTTCAGGCTGCATGTGCACACATGGTGAAGAAAGGAGGAAACGGGGAGCAGGAGAAGAAGCAGTGAGGCAGGGATGAGCAGGCACTGCGATTCAGTTGCCTGCAATGGGAACCTGACTCGGAATTAATTTTATACCATTTTGTCAAAAGATTAACTAAAATATACACAGTATCCTATCATTTGGTGAAGCATTTGTTCAAAAAAAATCTCATATCTAAGCAGACTGTCTGCTCCTCAGTGCCTTGTCTGATGGCCTGAATGGCAAATAGTGTTAAGGAAAAGAAAAACCAGGCACATTGGTGCTACAAATCAGATGACAGGTGGATTGTTTTGTTTTTTTGAAGTCCTTTTTAAGAAGAACCTATTCAAAAACAGCATGGAAATGATGACTTATAAATAACATTCTTGGTAGGGTTTCTAAGTATACACAGATAGGGCCTTGAAAGGTGATGCTGGTTTTGAAGATACCCCACAGCAATGTGAGTCTCAGAAGTTGGAGGGGTCATTCATCTAAAATAACAGTAATGATAAATATATAGACCAGAATTAACTGTGGGGGGAGGATATGCTTAAGATATTTCTATGCAGATAGTAACACACACAGTTTTAAGACAGTTTCTTATTGCAAGGTAGCAATACTGGGAAGTTCTTACTCGAGAATGTGGTGCTAGAAACAATACGAAAAACCTTACAAATTTCCATCCAAATTTAAGTCTCTCATGGGATAGACTGAATCTTGCCAAAATCTCATATAGCAGGAAAAAAAACAAGTTGCAAAGTGGTTTTGGAAATATGAGTGTGGATTCTCCTTCTGATTTCAAACCTTCCAGCTTTATAATCTTAAACTGTATTGTAAAATGCAGTATTTCTCCAGCTCTCTCATTTTAAACAGTTGACCTGTTCTTTTTTCAGGACCAGTAGAGCCACGCTAATTTTCAGTACTTCGCTCACAGAAGACTAAGAGTGATGATAGCCTAATATTAGTACAGAGTTTTCTGCCCTGTTCTCAAGCCACTACAGAGACAAACTTCCAGTTAACTATCAAAAGTGACAGGCAAATCTTCGAAGCCAGACTGATTACCCAGACAGCTCATAATTAAACACAGCTGATCACTAGTGCTCATGCCCTGGGTGTAGAAAGGCTTGGGCTAATATGGGGTGAGATTACTGGTCCTCACAAGGCACTCACACCACCAGGGGCCCTTTACCTTGCCTCTCTCCTTGGTGTCTGCAACACGGTGGTGAGATTATGTGTTCCAAGAGCACCATGTCAGCAGAGATACCCACCAGAGCGCTCGTGTTCTGCTGTTCAAGAGGTAAGGTGTGATTGTACAGCTTAAGAGTAGAAACATGTGGCCCTGACCTTGTGGTGACATCCTAATAAAGTGAGGAGCATGCTGAGTGCTGCTTTATCCCGCTACTTGATGCCCAGTCACCAACAGACCTCTAGAGCTTATCCATTCTTTCACCAGAAAATGCAAGAACATTGTCATCCGAGGGTCAGTACTCAATTCCCAGCAGGTCAGTCTACAGTCTAGGTTTATTTCCAGTTGCTTCTGAATAACAATCTTCCTTACCCTCAACTGTATGTAATTTGTGGCAAATGGGGGATTGATGGCATTTAAAATGAAAGCACTTCACAGCTTTTCCCTGCAATGTTGTCATTTATTTGCATAGCACTGGGGATATGCCAGATGTTATAAAAAGTCACCAAACCCTCATCTCCCTTTCAGCTTTATAAATAGCGGCTAACTCATTTACACTCTTTGTCAGGTTTGTTTCTTCAACCTGATATTTTAAAGCTCCTGGCCCAATCATGTCTAGGGCTTGAGGATTCTCTCCTAATGCAGCCAATAAATAATAATAACTGAAGCACCTGGGATTTCATGGATATGTAACTACTGTGTAAAAGTGAGACCTGAAACAGGCTGCAGACCTGTCCAGATAATTTACAATCTCATCAGAAAACACAGAAATGACACCAGTGAGCTGGCCAATAAACTGTACACGACAGTCACAAATACTGATATTCTTACAAACAAGACCATTAAAAATGGCACTGGAAGTACCCCATTGTGTGAACCTGGGTGAATGCCACTAGGAAAGTGATAGGTCCCTCTGTGCTTCAGCAAGCTCTTCTCAAGATACATAAAGCCTTTACTTTTGGAGAAGATAAATCTGATATGCATCAGCAAGGAGAGAGGGAGAAATTTGAAGCCTGGAAGCTTTGGGTGGCAGGAGGAGAAAATGGCTTCTTTTAGGATTTTTGAATAGCAAAGGACTGTGCAAATGGGAATACAAAAGCAACAGCAAAGTGACCTCAGTTTCCTTTCTGGAGAATGAAATCAGATTGACGAGCATGAAAATGAACTACCTGGACTGCAATGAACAGATTAATTAAATCTGTATTCTGAGGTCTGCCTGACTTTTAATAGTTCCTACACTTACAAATGGATTTTGCTTCTCCAGTGTGCTTCTTCACACTTGGTTCTCACCTGTACCACTTCTTCCAAGGTTCTCTCTTGGCTCTGCAAATCCGAATTCACTACACTGTGACATGTAATTATAATGACTGAATGACTGATACAAAAATATAATTATGGAGAAGCCACCACAATGCTGGTTTCCATTCCCTAGCTCTGTTTCTCTATTCCTCTTTAGATGGCCAAGCTACCTACTTATTTTCTAGTAACGTACCCACAAAAATGAACATATTCATAATCATTTAGTTTGGAAACAACACAAATGGAAGAGGAAGAAAACAACATTTTTCTTCCTCCTTTTTTTTTTTTTTTCTCAATGTCAGCACATCTCCAATTGTCCTGACGCTACATTTTCTGTACATCATGTCTCTAAAGAGATTCCACTGGGAATTAGGGATGTGCAAGGTTATGACCTGATACTCAACACATTTTTGGCTTTGTAACTGAACACTCTAAGATCAGCAGAAAGGCAAGGACAAAAGTTAAAAGAGAAAAGAGACTACTACTTAGGAAGAGTATTTTGGGAACCCTTTCAGAACCATTCTTGTTTGTGGAATGTGAAATTCTTTCCAGATCTTAGAGGTAAAAAAGGTGGCTAGGTAGGATGCGTTCCAATTCCTAACATTTGGGCAGAACAATACCTGAGGTTAAACTAGATTCTTATTGTCCCCATCAACAAAGTTAGAGCTGATCAGAGCAAGCCACAGCTCTCCTCTAGTCCAGGCAGCATTGCAGTAGGATCCGGGTCTTGGTGTCCGCATGTGGCCGGGGCATGACCTCAGGCCAGGGAAGACGAACACAGATTAATCTTCAGGTATCTCAGTTGCAAACCAATATTGTGCAAATTCATGATATCCATATCGACATTCAGTGTTTCAGTTTATTTAATGAGAAAACTAGAAATTTTGTTTTCATTTTACATCTAGCTGAACCCATTCTTTGATTTCAGTTTAAATAAAGAAGTTGGAGGAAAAGACCTGCTATTGGTGTTTTCCACCAGTAGAATGATAAATGGGATATTAAAAAAACAACCTTGTAGTAATGTTTCCTTTTTTACAAAAGTCAACCTTCTCTAAACACTACGGCTCGGACAGTTTAGCAGTAATAACTGTATGACACAAGAGAGCCTGCAAGCTCGTTCTTCTGCGCTTTCCAGCTCAATTGTCTTGATCTTGTGCTGTGTTTCTTAAAGTCAAAATGGCTGGGTTAAAAGACATAAAAAACATGTGACAGAAGGTGGCAGAGGAAAAAGAAACGATGGCAACTAGCTACAAATTAATTTCCAGTTCTTTATCTTCTTCTGCCATATTATGTCCATGTTAGTCAAGGGCCTCAGATTAGCTTGGGAGTTATCAGTACTACACCTTTCAGATCTGTGAACACTTTACAAGTACAGCTATTTCTGGTTTATAGTTGTAGTCATAAATTCAACTGGGGTGACCTTCCCACCACAACACCATGAGCAATTAGCAGAATTTGAATTAAAGTCTGCCTCTGTATCTTACATTACCAAAGGACACCTTTGCTCTTTCACAGCGTTGCAGGATCTGCGCTTGCCCATTGATTTAATTTTCTAATGGTAACCTTTTAAGATCAGCACAGACAGAAGAGCAGAAAGCACGACCCTACATTAGGTGCACTGACTCTTCAGGTGCTGAAGGAAGAGCAAAACGATACTTCTCACTTACCTCTACAAAGCATCTGTTTTTTTCAAAAGTGCAGCCACATACTCTTCTTCCCTTCCCTTCCCTTCNATGATGAAGTAAAGTAAATCTCACTTTTAAGTCGGCTTCACCTCTGCAAATGACATCGCTGTCAGCCAGGTGGTGGTAGAGCTGGTTCAGACACTCAGTGGTGGAGCTGGGCAGGCACAGGAACATCATTTTAAGCAGTAACAAAATTCTTTGCTGTTGAGTAAACTCAAACTTTCTTTTCCATGGCAGCACCTGTGTCCTGGGTAATAAGAAGGCTGGCAGGAATTCAGGCAACAGTTTACAATGAGTTCAAGTAGCGTGTGGGGGCTGAGAGCAGAAGATCAACACCACTTGTACTGTTCTCCTGCAGATTTCAAAAGCATCTCCAGAGGCAAAATACTTGACTCAGGAACCTCCAGTTTAACAGCATTACCCTCACACCTATATTTCAGTAATATCTGGGGTCCCATTGTTCTAGGAAGTGAACAGTCTCGGAATAGACAATGACCTATTCTCCAGCAACCTTGCAATGCGTAAGACAAGGCAAAGTGATTAAAGAGAGAAAACAGATGGGCAATTTATCAACACGTTAAATACTGTTTCTCCCTGAAGTGCACTCCCTCTCACCGCCAATTCTCTTCTTTCAGATCTATGTACCCTCCAAGGAGCGTGTGCTTTTACTTTCCTCTAGACTGCCTTGCACTCGCCAGCTAACATCTGCCTACAGCTGCCTTGTCCTCAAGCTGCTCTGGCTCTGCTAATGCCCATCTATTCAGGTGCATATTCAAGCTCAGGATAATCCCCTTTATTTAAGCATCGTAGCTCATATCTTCATGTGAGAGAGACAGACAGACTCCCGCGATTTAACATGATTATTCACACGATGCTTTACAGTTCACTGTAGAGCAGCTGACGTGAAAACCTTGTTCCTGGTCACATAGGGGCCAACATACCACTGGCAGTCAAGGGTTCAGAAAAACCACAATATTCCTAGGAGCAGAAGGCCAACCCCACATAATAAAGGTTTGCCAAGAAACCCATTGTGTAACTAGGCAATGCCGGGGCTTCTGGGTAGAGTGATTTTATTATCACGCTCACTCAAGTGGAACTGGCACTGTGACAAGCGCTTCAGCCCCTGAAAGAGCACTAAATACAACACAGGCGAGAATAAATGTGATTCTCGACTGGTGTAGCTGCATCGACAAGAACAGCTAGTCTGGAAGCATAGTTAACAACTGTGCATCTTTATTAATATAGCGTATTTCAATATGAGGGACCAAACGATGTTGGTAACCCTGTGTTGTAGCTAAGATAAGCCACATCTGGATTTGTAGAGTTACGTGGTTACACCTGCAAAACTCTACTAATGCAGATTTGGCCTGTCAGTTGTAAGGAAAGAATTTGGAAGCTTTCAAATATGTTACCTAATATTTGTATTAAACGTCTTAAAAAGGCATTCCTTGAAACTGGGATAATCCTCGCTGCCCCCATCGAAGGCCATTATTGCAATAGTAGCTCTTTACAGTGCTTAATATTAATACCCATACTTACTTACCCATATGGATGCACACGTAGAGTATCCATTAAAGAATATACATGTATATATACTTATAAGTATCCAGTGTGATCCAGGATGGAGTCCTCATAAGGATGGGTAATATCACTTTTAAGGTATATTATAAAATGTATGAAATGTGAAAAAAAACCATAAGGACAATTCCTTTCCTTTCTTCAAGCATTTTCCAAATAGCAGGTCTCTTATCAGATGCAGTCAAGGGCAAACTGAGATTATAAACACACAGGCATTAAACAACTCCTCAGAGCAGGAAAGACAAATTTGTCCATGAAATGTGTTAATACAGGAGATCTGCCCCTTTAGTGCACAGCAACTGCCTTTTGCACAGACTGTAACAGGCTGGAATTATCATTGTATTTGAATTTATTGAGCTTTCATAAAACTGAGAATAAAAAAGAAAACTGAAAGCTTTGAATTCACTTTCACTTATTCCACACCTAAGAAGATCCAATTATTCAAATGAAATATATCACACACTGGCTGCAAATCTAGGCCAGTGGGGAACTTGATTTTGGAGTGAGGGGGCTGAATAAATAGGAGGAGTGTTGTTTAAAGTGTTTCGGGGAAGCTGCCATCACCTTTCTTTGCCAGTTAAAGTTGTGTCTTAGTGGACCAAAATAAAATATTTCATTTATTTTTGGCCTGATTATGTAGCATTTTTGAATTACTGTCCTTTACATTTTCACTATTCACATTTGTCTATTTTCACTCAATAACACTGTCTCGTTTTCTTGCTAAGGCTGCTTCTTGTTAGATTTTTCTGGTTTTGGGAAGCGGGCAATGTAACCAATTCATCAGGATGTTATCTTACCAAATATTAGCATTAAAGGACCATCTTTGCCATTTTTGCAAGGCTTCATGGAATTTCACAACTGAAATTCATATGAACAAAACTCCTTACCAAACAACAGAGCATAACAGTCCTATGGGCATTGTGAAATTCCCTTTTCTATGCAGGAGACTAATAAAATAAGGTTTCATACTTTGTTTTATATTTATTAGCCTAAAAGACTCCTTGTTAATTGCTTTTATCTTCTTGGTACAGAGGACTTCAGATGGCAGAAAAATAGAAAAGGGAATTCAACACAAAAAGCCACGTCTCCTCAAACAGCACAGGAATTCTGCCTTGCAGAGAGCAAATCGGCCCTGCTCTGAATTTACGCANATTCTGCCGTGCAGAGAGCAAACCAGCCCTGCTCTGAATTTACGCAGCTTGAGGTACCTGTCCCTGGAAGCACTGTTAAACCACAGGCTATTTTCTATCATTAGCCTCTGACACCAGAAGAACTGCTTGGGGGAGGGAGGCAGGATGAACGTCAGCCAATTCTCTGCAAGGCTCTCATGTCTCTCTTGCTTCTTCAACCTCCTCCTCTGCCTTCCTTAAACAGCAACCTTGCCTTTTTGCCTCAGCGCTCTCGGGCAGTGCCTCTGCCTTGCTCTCTCTTTGGATACAGCAGAGATGGGAGCATCCCAATCTCTTTGGATACAGCAGTGATGGGAGCATCGCAAGGCTTCCTCTTTTTAGAAGGACAGTCAAAGACTAAACCCCAGGTCTCCAGGCACACTTTTAGCCTCCTCACAATACACTAGACACAACGGCTGGAAAAAGATTTTGCAATAAAATGGACACTAGACAATGGGGACAGGGTAAAATCTAATCTTCTGAAAATTTATCAGATTAGTGGAGCGAAAGAAACAAATGGAAGAGTGGTGAGTAGAGAGATAAAGAAGTTGAAGTATCCCAGCAGTTGGCTTTTTGTAATAACATTCTCCTTGTTAAATCTCAAGTTAATAATCAGAAACGCGTGGGTGCTCTCGCNCTTGTTAAATCTCAAGTTAATAATCAGAAACGCGTGGGTGCTCTCGCCTCTTGTAAAGAGATCTACGCTGCAGCTGAAAAAAAAGCACACTTGTGAATCTCAGACATTCACCTTTTCCACGTAATTATGCCCTATAGATGTATCAGATGCTAACAGACTCTGACCTATTCAGAGATGTGAATAGTAATGGAAAATGCTGAAAATCCACTTTTATGCCTCCACTGGAGGAAGCATTTTCAAAGCATTTCTTCCAATATGGAAGAAATCTCATCTGACCTAGTTTCCTACCCTGTTTGTTACCTCCTGGCTGTCTCATCTGAGGTTCCACCTGCTGTTTCTCCATCTGCCAGCCTTTTTTAGATCAGAGGAACCTTCTGAGTTACACGTTAAATGTCAGGCAGGCTTGAGAAAAGTTGTTTATGTCTGCATTTAACCAGATTATATTTTCCATTAAAAATGCATCATGGAGACACTAGAGGCCAAGATCTCATTTGCTTTTAGTTACCATAACTCAAGAGCAAGTCTGCTTGTGTGAAAAATGATGCTATTGGTTCAGACCTGTGTATATCCCAGCAGAATGATGATACCATGTGAAAACCATTATTAGTGTCTTTTCCAGCAACACTGAAAGCCTCAAGTTGAGGTCCAAAAAACATCAGATAATTTTGCCAAAGTCACTGGAAGTCTTTTGTGGACTGAAATAAAATCCAAAACCAGTATCATAGAATCAACTATCTTCTCCCACTTACCTCCTAAGCTATTCCAGAGCAGAACACAAAGATTTAATTTGCATTAATATGTCATTAAATATTACAGAATCACAGAATGTTAAGGGTTAGAAGGGACCTCTGGAGATCATTGAGTCCAACCACCTGCCAGAGCAGGACCATAGAATTTATGGCAGGTCACAAAGGAATGCATCCAGATGGGTCTTGAAAGTCTTGAGAGAAGACAACTCGACAACCTCTCTGGGGACCCTGTTCCAGTGCTCTGTAACCCTTACAGTAAAGAAGCTCTTCCTCATGTTGAGGTGGAACTTCCTGTGCTCTAGCTTGCATCCACTGCCCCTTGTCCTATCACAGGGCACAAGTGAAAAGAGGTTGTCCCTTTCTTCTTGACACTGAGCCCTCATATATTTATACACATTAATTAGATCCCCTCTCAGTCTTCTCCCATCCAGAGTAAAAAGCCCCAGGTCTCTCAGCCTTTCCTCATACGGCACATGTTCCAGTCCCTTAAGCATCCTCATAGACCGCCGTTCTTGTGCCTCTTGCAAACATGCTCTCTGACTGATCTGCTGTCCATATCAGATGCTTCCATACAAGACTCACTGAACCTAGAGTGCCCATGCTGTGGAAGCCAGGATGAATAAAATCTGTACTTCCTGAAGAGATGCAGGCATGTTACTTTTCCTCAAGTTTAGGACATTGTAATTTACCTTAACTTTCCTACAACTTGTCAAGGGAATGAGGAGAAGTCTCAGTGGAGGGCATTTCTTTCCTTATCTCTCAGACAAATGCACGACTTGAAAGCCATTACACGAAAGCCATGCAACAGAAGTATTAACACTATGTTTTACAGTAATAAGAACATTATTGCAATGTGTCTAATTAGGAAGCACTGTTAGACCAATTAAAGTTGTCAAAACAGAACAGAAAAAGCAATGCGTGTCTGTTCCCTGGAGGACTGGGATATAGTAGGACTCATTATTAACTCATAATTTGAGGATAGAAGATTGCTTTCGGTTTGAGTTGAAATCCAGGCTTTTAAGGAAAAGAGGGCTCCGTGGTGTATTTCTCTCTAGCAAGCATCACTTAAGCAAATGTTATCACAACAGTAGAAGCAGTTTTTAATACCCAGGGCAGATGTTTTAAAAAAAATAAAAATCCAAATACCGCAGTATCTATTTAGTTCAGCTTTAGCATCCAACACAATTCTGACATGCACAATCCGAGTGTCAGTATTCAGCTCACTGCGGGAAATAAAACAAATTGGCATTTAGTTTACCTGGAAAGGATGGTCAGCCAAGCCTTAAGGAATCTAATTAAAATGTAGCTTGTTACCAGAGCAGCGCATCACACTGCGCTGCCATAGTAACCAGGGGTCCCATGGACTTTTGGGGCCGTCGGAGGGCATGTTTGCAAGAGGCACAAGAGCCAAACTGATCGCCTATGGTACGTTTTATATGACCTGAAGACTCAGAATGGTTTGCTGATGTTAACCTACAAAAGAAAACAATTAACTCCTACACGCTCAGACAATAGGCCAATCTCAGAAGTCAATTTCTTCTTACTACTGGTTTTTATGACATACTGCTCCCCACAGCTTATTTAAGAAGCGCATGACTTATGTGCAACATGTGAGCAACCAAACAGTTTAATTTGATTTCCTAATAGAGAAACAATAGAGCAATCAAGACCTGTGGGCTGTGGAAGCAAAGATAAACATGTATTCTCCTTAGGTTGCTATTTCCAGTGCTGTTTCCTGAAGTGTCAGACATCTGACTACTCTCAGTTGCTGTTTTGGGTGGATGAGTCCCTGTTAGCAAGCTGGGGGGGAAAAAAATAATCAAAAAATGATCACGTTACAGCACGAGGCTTTTCTTCCCAAATCCTTCTACTAGAACAGAAGGATCCTTAAGCAACAGTAGTAATTATAAAAGCAGTATCTTACATTGCGTCCCATCCTAATATTAATTTTTCATGGACACAATCAGCAGATTTGCCACCAAGGCATTAAGATGAATTATAACAGTAGAGCTGTCCAGGTCAAGAGATTCTTGTGACACATCACCTGTGAAGAAGACTGCAAACTGTTAGCGGGTTGTTGTAGGTTATCATGACAGATTTCTCCAGAAGAGCACAGGACTTCAGGCTCCATTGAGCCATTTGACTATCAATGAAAATATTCACAAATTGTTTGAAATGATCAAGGGGATTTTTAATTGCTTTGAGAAAAGAGTTTGATAACAATTCTGCTGAAATAAAGGAAATTCCTTACAAACATAGGGTTGGGACTAGGGGATGACATGGGAAATTGAATAACTGGTCTTCCAAGCATTGTGAAATCATTATGTTCATGTGATTTTGGCTCACAGTACAACATCATCAACTCCTACTGTAAACAGCTGGGATGGGTACATACCTGGAAAGATCTATTCCACATTGGACATGCTAATGCCAGGAAGGTTTCAGAATGCCAGAAAGGAGCTCAGTTCAAGAACAAGTTGGAGAGTTCCACCTCTAGGGTTTTGGATCTCTTGTTGTACATGCCAGTGACACGTATTATGAGGTGGTGCCTAAGTTTCCCATTTACAAAAAGCAGACAATGGTATTTACCTGTTTTAAGATCCGTGCCTCAGAACACTGGAAAAACTAGCTGTGGGGAAGAGAAACTTAAACAAAACCCCACTGTATCATTCAGGTTAGAGATAACGTTTGATCTACAATAACAGGTAATAAAACATATGAGAAGTAAAAACATCTCACATTTAAATCATTTTACTATATGGAAAAGTATCCAGGCAACACAATAATTTAAATTACTGTGTCTAAAACTAGAGCAGCCTGAAGTTTTGCTAAATGGGACTTACAAGACAAACTGACTGCATCTAATCCATCACTCTTTCTGTATAGCCCGGTGCTTTAACAACCTTGAAACAGCAATTCTTCCAAGGGCGTCCTGATTTTCTGATAACCTGCTGCAGGTTCTCCTTACAGCAGAAAGCTGATTAGTGCTACAAACTAATTTTGTCAACAACTTACTCCAGATAAGGTACCAGCCCTGGTACTCTCATTCTTCACCTTGTTTTTTGTATAGGCTGGGCTTCCGTTCACTGGTTTCGTTCCTCCAGTTACTTCACAGGAGGCAACACAGCCCAAAAGCTTTAACAGGGCCTTTTGGAGAGGAAGGAGGGTGTTATAAAACATCACTAATTTAGAAGCTTGTTTTTAATGGGTTACATTTTATTTGCTTCAGTTGAACACCATTATTTACAGACACAAGTTAATAAAACACATCACGAGACAATAAAATTTCAACAGCTAATATTTATAGGTGCATAGTTCATGCTGAATTACTTTTTTATATATGTATAATACATACACATATATATAAAGCTCTCACAATAAGTCATCTCTGCACAGGAAGAAGAAGAATCATAGGAAACAAATAAAAATTGTATCATAAACAATATCAAATTACTGACAGCCTATCAACAAAACATGTACAGAGTTAGAAATATGCAGTAGACACTTAGGTGTTTTTATTTAATGTTTTCTTTTTAAACTTTGAGACTTGAAGCCACAATATCCACAGCACAACGATGACCCTGCCAACCAGCTTTCATTTCAGCAGGAGGGAAATGCTGAAAGAAGGTGGACGCAGTCACATATACTCCAATCATTGCTGATGGAAGACTTCAAAATACACCGTAAAAACTGTAAAAAAATTTTACGACTGGGCACATTGGAACTCAGCACTTGTACAGGATGGGACATCTTTAGTAGTTAGTAGATTTCAGGAGATATAAAGGAAGGAAAGGACTCTCATGCTTCAGGTTCATAGTCTTGATACTCTTCCTAATGAGGAGAGCAAAAATCAGCACTGCTAGTATTTTAGACAAACACATCCTACTTTCACTGCTTGCTCTAGTCCTAGTAGATTCAATGCCAAAATATCATGGATTTTCACCTGATTGGGATCTTGCCATT
>WEIS01086914.1:1374-12590 GCA_013389965.1 Todus mexicanus
GCAGCAGGGGGGCAGCAGGAGCAGGGCAGGGAGCGTCCCCCTGCAAATCCTGGGCACTGGGGAGGCCGCCCCTGGAATCCTGGGCTCAGCTTTGGGCCCCTCCCTCCCAGCAGGACCTGGAGGGGCTGGAGCGTGGCCAGAGAAGGGCAACGGAGCTGGGCAAGGGGCTAGAGCAGGAGGCTGGGGAGGAGCGGCTGAGGGACCTGGGGGTGTTGAGCCTGGAGCAAAGGAGGCTCAGGGGAGACCTTCTGGCTCTGCACAACTCCCTCAAGTTCATTCAGGAGCTTGGAGCCAGGGGGGGTCGGGCTCTGCTGCCAAGGAACAAGCACCAGGACAAGGGGAACCGGCCTCAAGTTGCCCCAGCCAGGGGAGGTTGAGGTTGGAGCTGAGGAACAATTTCTTGGGCACTGTCAAGGGTTGCCCAGGCCTGGCCCAGGCTGTCCAGGGCAGGGGTGGAGTCCCCCTGATCCCTGGAGGGTTCCCATGGCCAGAGCTGTAACAGAATCGCTCCCACAGAGCCCAAATGACCAACGCTCCCCGAAGGCTGCAGTGAGGAGGGGCTCGAAGGGAAACTCCTTTTGCACACCCAAGGACCGATCCTGCGGCAGCGCCTGCTGCCCGCTGCTGGAAGGAATGGGGTTCTCCTGAGGGTGCTCTACATAAATGAAGCCGCATTTTGCCCTTTGTCCTTTATTTGTCTACTTCTTTTATCTCACCCCCTCCTCCCCACGTCTCTCGGCAGCCTCGCTCAAGTGACACCAGAGATTCCATAAAATATTATGGCATTTGTCTGGGTGAGGGGAGGGGGGGCAGGCTGCTGCTGGAAGGTGGGGGAAGAAGAAACTGGCTGATCTCCCTGTAATTGGGGTGTAGGCAGCACGGTGTGAAAGCTTCGAGCTCTCCTCACGGCACAGCGAGCGGCTCAGCCCCGGCTCCGGCTCCACCATGGCACCGTGGACCTGCCCAGGGAGCCGGGCACCCGGGTTGGCTGCTGGCTCGCGAGAGCTGGAGAGATGCTGCCTGATTTCCCTCAGGATGCACCACTGAAAGACGAGCCGAGTAACTAAAAATCCTACCTCTGTGAATTAGCCGAGCGGGCTAATCCCCACAAATAGATAGGATTTAGGATTTGATTCTCGGGTTCTTATCCAATTGCACAAATCCGTGTAGGCCCAGCCACGCCGGAGCTCCCGAGCCGCGCGAGGTAACGCCGGGTAAGCGCCGAGCGCCGGCGGTTCCACGCGTACCAGACAAGAGCGCTCCGGTTTGGAGCCGGCGCGGGGGAACAGACCCACTTTTTGTAATTAAATATTGTAACCGAGGTTTCGCATCGCTAATTACATATTAAAATCCAGTCGTTATTTACGTTTCCGCACTCTGATTTCTACTTAAAGCTGTAACGGTTAATGTCACTACTTATGCAAACCTGATGGCATCTGCCTATAAAAGGATGATTATAGAAGATTAGCGCCTCACCTATAAATTAATCTCAGCGATAAGCAACACGCCCGTGATTGAAAGTCAAAGAGACTTTGGAAAGTAGTTAGATGTTTTATTTCCTTAAAAAAAAATTAAAAAAAAAATTGTCTGATGACAGTGAAACAAGTGCCTGAGAACAGCGCGCGTGTCAAAAGTGTTAGCGCCGCGCGCTCGATAATTCTGGGAAGAGTGATAAATAGCGGATCCTCAATTACATCTTTGCTTTATTCCCCCAGCGACTTGTATTTTGGTTGATATACAGTCCGGGTGATTGCAGTTGTTTCCCAATGCAAGGAAAATGTCCTTCATGAAAACATTATTAATTACATGGTGCTGTAATTGTGGGGAATGCTGCGGGAGAGGCTGACAGGGAAGGAAGCGCGGCTGGGCAGAGCGATGCAGCGCTGGGTCCCTCCCCAGATCCTTTCACCGGTGGGGACAGGACGGGGTATGAGGAAAGAGAGGATCCTGCCCAGTGTAAATGGAAGGGGATCGCTGGTTGGGACCTCCCACCACAGTCCTCTAGCCCTGGTAGCTGCACTGGGGTCACAACCTCGTTGGAGAAGCCCTGGTCTCTGGTGGTGCTGAGCTGGTCCCCACAAGCCAGTCGTACCCAGGTAGCCCTCTCTTTCCCCGAGCAGGCTTTTAGCGTGTTCCTCACCCGCTGCTCCATCCTCCGCTGTGCCCAGGTCAGTCATCTCCCGTGCTGGCAGGGACACGGGGCAGCAGAGCTGCTCCACACCTCTGTCCCCGGTGCGACGGCTTGGCTGGAGCTTCAGGGGCACAGCTCCTGCTGACGCTGCTTTGGCTCTTTTGGAAAAAACCCCTCTCACCGTGTCCACAAGAGAGGATTTTCCATTTATCGTCTAGTCCTTGTTTCCCTTTAATAAACCTGTAATTGTACATGCTCACGGATATTTGCTGTGCTTCACGCTTTGACATCTCCTGCATGAACCTTATCCAGGTTAAGAGAGGTCACCAGTCAGTAATGATTTCCCAGGAGCCCCAAACCAGAATCTATTTTTTCATATATATTTGGAATATCTTCGATCTAATTAAGCCCCGAATCGGGCAGACGGTGTTCCCTGCAGAACCTCCCGGTACACGAAATATTTCCGTGGATTTCCAGCAGGAGAACGTCCCCCTCCCGCAGCGCCGCCGGCTGCTGCACGTCGCGGGCAGCGCCCACGGCACCGGGCTGCGGGCTCCCGCTGCCTTCCCCCCTCTTTCCCTCTCTCTCTTTTTAATTATGAAAATCAAGGAACCCATAATTCCCGTGACAGCTGTGACTACATTCAGACTTAACCATAAACGATGCAGCAAATGCTTGGTTTGTGGAAAACCATGTTCTCTAACATATGTTTCTCATTATGGGGTAAATTTGCAATGGAATCAGGCTGGTTCCTCCTGCAGGTGCAGAGCAAAGCCGCGCTCCCTCCTACCTGCTCTGCACCTGCAGCCGGCGCTCGGAGGCTCGGTTTGCAATGCAGCTGGAGGAGCGATCCCTGCCTGCGTGTGCCCATCGCACACTCACCCCGAGGGGACGTCTGCGCCACAGGCGGCTGGTGGTACCCGCAGCAAAGCAGCACCAAGGTTGGTTAGTGACACAGAAGATGTTGCGAGGGAATGCTGCGGTGGAAACGCTGGGGGTAGTGGGAGGCGAGGGGTTCTGTGCTTCCCAGAGCCCCTCTGCTGGGAGGCCAGGCTGGGAGAGCTGGGGGGGTTCAGCCTGGAGAAGAGAAGGCTCCGCGCAGACCTTCTGGGGGCCTTGCAGGGCTTCAAGGGGCCTGGCAGAAAGATGGGGACAGACTTTGGAGCAGGGCCTGTGGGGACAGGACAAGGGGGGATGTTTTTAAACTAAAAGAGGGAGATTTAGAGCAGAGAGAAGGAAGGAATTTTTGACACTGAGGATGGCAAGAGCCTGGCCCAGGTTGCCCGGAGAGGTGCTCTATGACCTTGAAAGGTCCCTTCCAACCCAAAACATTCTATGATTCCCCAGAGCCACCCTGTGCCCACCCAGCAAATCCCTGCCTGCGTGAGCCGGTGGCACAGCTGTCCCTGCAAGGACAGGGACAGGGAACTGCCCCCGAGCTCTCCCTCTGAACCAAACCCTCCCTCTCCCAGCCTGAGGAGGAGGCACCACTTCACGGGCATTCCAGCATGAGGTGTTTTGTCTCACAGCTCTTTCTAAAACTACCAGGTTAAAGCCTGCCTTGGCTCCAGCACCCCCTTCTCCCTCCTGCCCTGCTGCTGGTGGCACCGACCAGACCCCTCTGGACCCAGGACCTTCTCCCTCGGACTTGTTGATGTGTAGTTGTGCGTGACGCACAGCTCTGCCTCGCTGTCCTGCTCCGCACTGCAGCTGCCTGCCACCGCTCGCGCGGCTGCTTGCACAGCTTGGCCACCAGCCACCCACAGAAGCCCCTGCGTGCTGCCCAGAGCAGCGCAGAGGTGCAGCCGGGCCCCACGGGTGCTCAGAGCCTCCCCGTCCCCTGCCCCGTCCCTTTGCGCCATGGCTGTGTGTTCACCGGCTGCGCCGTCGCCGGGTTTGCATCTCAAGTGAGTGTGGGACAAGCAGGTGGCTTTGCCCTGGCGCAAACCTGCCTGGGTGTCTCAACCTCTGCAGGACCGGGTGGCAGGACTGGGGTTGTCGCAGTGGGGGCCATCTCTGGACACAGCCCCGACACCTTGGGCAGCCAGTGAGTGTCCTGTGGGCAGCCAGTGAGCGACCCGTGCTCAGCAGCGAGGGCTGCAGCAGCCACAAACCTGCAGCGGCTGCGACACGACTGCAGAGGGGAAACGTGAGGCCAGAGGGAGGTTTGTGTTCGTGTGAGTGGTCAGAGATGGTGACAGTGCCGTGGATGACGAGCTGCTTTGTGCCCTCACGGAGCCAATACAAGGCCTTGAGCAGGGAGCAGGTCATTCCATGCCTTCTGTGGCACCGGACCTCCCAGGAGCTCAGGCTGCACCCGCAGCAGGCTCATGTGCAGCTACGCTGGGCTCAGCTTCCAAATGCTCCTGCATCTCCATCCCCAAGTAAAGAACACTTCCTCCCCCTCCTGGCTGCTCTGATTTCATCCTGCCATGGTATTAACCGCGTCTTCCTGCTCTCCCAGGAGCAAATCTTTTGATTCCAATCCCCTCCCAGCATCTATTGTCTCCCCGGCTCTATCCAGAACGCCTCGCTTCATAAAAAGTTGGGAAATGTACGAGTTGCAAAAAAAAAGTTTGGTTAGTGGTGGTGCCTCTAAGATATCACGAAATGAAGTGTCCCTCTGGTGCAGCACCGGCAGAAGAAGCGTGACCTCAGATAGATGGAAACCTCGCAGGAGCCTCCTGGGACAGCGTATCTGAGCCTCACCGTTCCATTTTTTCAGCTGAAATCTCTGCGAATTGGGATTAGAGAGAAAGAAAAGGAAAGCAGAGTATTCGATGTACTGAAGTACATTTTCTTACGTATATTATAGAATTGCTCCCTTGCTGAAGGAGCTGAGTTGCCATTAAGTATTAAGCAGACAGGCATTAGCAATAGCCCCTGTCACCGCTCTAAAGGAAATCAATATACAACATAAATGCAAAATCAAAAGGTTCTTCCCCTGACGGTATCATCTCGCCAGCACCGAGCGCGGAAACTCCATGTTGCCTTTGCTGCTCCCCGGCCCCTCAGCCTTATTGAGTGTTGGAGATCGGTGAGAGCGGGCGGCTCGCCATGGACAGTGACCGGTGGCCTGTAGGTGGGTGGGCTCCAGCAGATGTGCTCCAGCCCTGGGTAGGGCCAGCCCCAGACCCCATCGCCCCGGCCCGGTCACCGCTGCTCAGCCCTGGCCGTGTCGGTAAGGACCAGCGGCTCTCCCAGTTCTGCTGGACGTTTATTTCCGTACTTCCCAGGCGGGTGATGGTGTGACCCCAACAGCCTGGAAAGCAAAAGGCTTTATCTGCTGTATCTTCCGTAGGCGAGGGAGGGCTGAGCTGCCCTGGGCTGTCCCATAGGAACTTGACATGGAGCATCGCGGAGGACGAGCCTCTGCTCCTATGGATCCACAAGCACCTGCCAGACCAGGGGACAGCGGGGAGCGAGACCAAGCACTGGCCACTGCCGACGGCCACCCCCACGCCGGGTTAAAGCAGACCCGTGGGACGGGCGTGCCTGGGTGTCCGGTTTTACTGCCAAAGCCCCGGGGGTGCGCTCCCTCCCCCGGCAATGGCTCCATATGTTCAATTACGCTGGCTGCGAGGAAATCACGGTTCCTTTCCAGGCTGAATTTGTCTAACCTCAACTTCCAAGCACAACTTTAAGTGAAGAATGAAGATTATATTTTTAGGAAGTGTGATCGTTTGCTGGGAGAAAGCATACCGAACACATGACAGAGCAAGAGAAGTTGCCTCATTAGATTAATTAACTTGTGCAGGCGAAGCCTTTACATGCCAGCTCTGGAAGGAGCGAGAGCCCTCAGCTGCCATCGCTTCCCGCGAAGGGGGAGCCTCCGCCCGAAGCTGAAGGAGTATTCAGCTTCTCAAGGGCTTGCAAAGGCGAAGTCCAGAAGCAGTGGCCCTTGTTTGCAGTATAAATGAAGATACAGATTTTCCTTCAGTCCACTTGGCACATAGATGGAGAATATGTGCCCAGCAAAGGGCCCTTGTGACCAAGGAGGCCAATGGTCTCCTGGAGTGCGTGAAGAAGAGTGGCCAGCAGGTTGAGAAAGGTTCTTCTCCCCTTTTGCTTTGCCCCACTGAGGCCGCCTCTGGAGGGTTGTGTGTCCAGTGCTGGGCTCCCCAGTTCAGGAGAGACCAGGAGCTGCTGGAGAGAGTCCAGCAGAGGCTGCGGAGCTGCTGCGGGGCTGGAGCATCTGTGTGGGCAGGCAAGGCTGAGAGCCCTGGGGCTGTGGAGCTGGAGAAGAGCAGCCTGAGAGGGGAGCTGAGCAATGCTGAGCAAGAGCTCAAGGGCCCGCGGGGGGCAAGAGGCTGGGGCCAGACTCTGCTCAGGGGTGCCCAGCGCCAGGCCAAGGGGCAGCGGGCACCAACTGGAAGCTGGGAGGTAGCCCCTCGCAGAGGACCACTGCCTGCAGAGCGGGGTTGCCAGCAGCTCCTGTGCCACCGGCTGCCAAGGCAATGACCCGCTTCCCCAGCTCCATCCCACCTTCCCGCACCGCGCTGCCCACCCTCTTCCCATCCCCGAGCCTTATAATTCAATGTCAAGGGGGCTTATGTAATATTTAGGCGTGTATTACACTAAATTAATCTTAACATGAAAAATCTTTTGATTACACAGTATGTTTTTGTCATTGATTGATTAATTCATTTATTCATATAGTAATGCTATGTCCGACTTCTATTTATATTCAGTTGTAAGAGAAGGTCCCTATTCATGTCAGAGGAGATGAATTAAAATAGTTATCACTGATATTTGCTGCACTATTTCGTAAGGTCCCTTTGCCATGTCTACTTTTTCCCCTGTATGAGCTGCCTGCCCTGGACCTGTACAATCCTCATCCTCCCCGTGGCAGCCGAAGGCTCTGGACCCGAGAGGCACCGACCCCTTCCAGCACGGAGGAGCGAAGAGCCAAGGGCATCCCGAGGGCTGGCATATCCCCATGGAGACGGGAGATGTCCGCAGCAGAGGGGAAGGTTGAAGCCAGCGTGATGCCGGGTGGTCCACAAGACCGCACCACCAACACCCTGGCACCTCCACACCACCCGCCGCCAGTCCTGCAGAATCCATCCCCGGGGAGTGACGTCGCAGGGCTGAGCGCTGCGAAAGGCTCCGTTGCCATGGCATGAGGCTGCCCTGGCGCGGCAGAGATCCCTCTTAATTTAAAAATAATGCTGAAATAATTGTAATTCTTCTATGGGCTCAGTTATGCTGTGAAGGCAGAGCCTCCCAGGGCCCCTCAGGGCAGCAAGAACTGTGACGTGTGTGTCCCTGCAGCCCCCCAGCCCTGGCCCCAGGTCCCTTCGCTGTCCTTTCTGGTCGCAACGAGTGCAGAGGGAGTGACCAGCTCCAGAGAGGCATCTCCCTCTCTCCATCCAGAACTGAGCTGGGGGAGCCCGTCCCCAGCCGCTGTCCCTCATCCCCGTGTCCACACAGGGCCGAGGATCAGCAGATCGAGCAGCGCTCCCCTTGTTTGCGAACCGCAGCGCAGGCTAAAATTATCGTCAATATGTTCTTTTAATTGCACACACAATAATGAAGCCATCGGAGAAGTGGCTGTGTACACACGAAACATACCTTCTGCTATTTATGTGTGTTTTTCTAAATTAAAGGGAATATAAAACCGGTGAGAAATCAACTTGGAAACATTCCCCTTCCGGGTAGAACAAAATTTCAAGCCAAGCAATATCAGCAAGGGAAGGAGAACCCACCAAGGAGCGGCTCCACACGTCTGCTCAACGCTCGTGATGGCACCAGGACAGCCGGGATCAGCACCCGGAGCCGTGAGTGCCCAGTGGGCGCTCCGGGGAACTCAGAATACCTCGGCAAGCCTCAGAGAATTCAGAGGAGGCTTTAGCATCTCTAAAAATAAAAACTGGGCTCAGCTTTGGGCCCCTCCCTCCCAGCAGGACCTGGAGGGGCTGGAGCGTGGCCAGAGAAGGGCAACGGAGCTGGGCAAGGGGCTAGAGCAGGAGGCTGGGGAGGAGCGGCTGAGGGACCTGGGGGTGTTGAGCCTGGAGCAAAGGAGGCTCAGGGGAGACCTTCTGGCTCTGCACAACTCCCTGACAGGAGCGCTGCGTTGCTGCAGGATCTCCGGAACCGAAGCCTCTGGGAGGTGAAGACAAGCAGCAATTAGCGCACCCACCAGCCTAACCTCGAAGCTCCTGACCAGCGAGAGCTGCTGCAGCTTTCCAGCAGATTTCTGTGCCAGGGAATCGAATCTGCTAATGAGGGCCGGGCTGCCAGCTTCTCCTCTTCCTCTTCTCCCACGGAGAGGCCGAGAGCGGCTTCATCTGAAAGCTGGGGCTGTGGGCTCTGTGCACACGCTCGATCCCGTTCATCAATATTTCACATACGCAGGTGTACGGAATCTTCATTTTTATGCAAATCTCTCGGCAGCCAGACAGGTGCGGCTCCTGATCTCTATTCATCATCAAGAAATCCAATAACTTGGCTGTGTACTTACATCTGGTTAGGGGTTGACCCAATGTGCACCTAAGCATGGATTTCAAATACGGGCAGCAGGGAAATAGCTTATTTCCCCCCTGGCCTTTAAAAAATTAAATGCAACCCTCCCCTCCCCAGTGCTAATGCAATGTTAATGTTGCAAGATCAAGCATTTAAAAAGTCAGGAAATTCCATAATTTGAGGTTGCTCTGGCGATGCTGAGTTGATTTGTCACCCATCCTAGGCATTTTGTGGTATAATTTAATGACAGACGATAATCACTAATTAAGCGATTAAATAAGCAATATTAAAATACTGCTGCTACTTCAGCAGTGCTGGAATAAAGGGAAGACTGGTGGAAAATACCCTGTGTCTACTAGGAGACCCCTGAAGATAGAATCATAGAATCAGAGATCTGTTTTGGTTGGAAGAGACCTTTCAGATCATCGAGTCCAGATGTTTCCCCAGCCCTGCCAGGGCACCACTGCCCCGTGTCCCTCAGCACCACATCTCCACGGCTTTTCTGGCGCGCTGCTCTGGGTGGTGTCCCCTGGCCAGCGCTGGCTGATGGGGCCATCGTCCCCGTGCTCTCCGCAGGAAGAACTGACAGGCTCTGGCTGTCCCTGGCCTTGGGGAGGGGTGTGCGAGGCTTTCAGGTTTCCTTTAGTTGCGCTCACCGAGCAGTCACAGGCCCCAGCAGAGTGTGCACACAAAGCACAGGCTGCCTTTGGGGCTCCTTGATATCCTGATAACTTCTTGCAGGCTCCTGTGACTAACCAAAGACAGAACCGTGGCTGTTTCTGGCTGTTCACTGACGGCTCTCCACGAGAAAAGAAGGTGGGGGAAAATCCCATCTAAGGATAAACAACTCTCCTGCTTGGATTATTCACAGAACCCCAGCACGGTGGGGTTGGACAGGAGCCTCAGGAGATTATCTGGTCCAGCCCCGCTGCTCCAGCAGGGTTTCCCAGAGCTGGGGGCCCAGCATCGCAGTGTCCGGGCTATACAAAAGAGATGCGGACAGGCTGGAGAGGGTCCAGAGAAGGGCCACCAGCATGATCAGAGGACTAGAGGACTTGCCCTATGGAGAAAGGCTGAGAGAACTGGGTTTGTTCATCCTGGAGAAGAAAAGGCTCGGGCGAGACCTTATTGCCACGTACCAATACATAAAGGGTGGCTACCGAGAAGATGGAGACTCCCTTTTCACAAGGAGTCACGTGGAAAAGACAAGGGGGAATGGGGACAAATTGCTCTAGGGGAGATTCCAATCAGACTCCAGAGGAAAGTCTTTCCCAGTGAGAGCAATTAGACATTGGAATAGTCTCCTGAAGGCAGTGGTGGATTCCTCAGCTTCAGAGAGTTTTAAAGCTCAGCTTGGCAGGGTGCAGAGCCAGCTCATGTAGACCGTATTTCTTTACCTTAAAGGGTTGGACTAGATGATCCCTGAGGTCCCCCCCAACCTGGGATACTGTGATACTGTCAGATGCCCATGGAAATGGGGACGAGGCACCAGGAGTCACTGGTTCATGTTTGGGGCTCCCCACACGTGGGGTCACTGGACTGACCCCCCAGGCTGGGGGTTGCTGCCATCACATCCTGCACCCCAGCCCAGGAGGCCGCCAGGACCCACTGCACACACCAAGGGTGCTGCAGAAAACCAGCCCCAGCCGGGGCCAGCACAGAGGAGGTGTCCAGGCTCTCGCTGGGAACTTGGCGGGGGCGCTGAAGGCATCGCTGCCAGGCACGCTCTGCTCTCCACACCCCCCGGCTGTCTCCAAGCAATCACTGCCCAACGGTGCAGCCGACGTTACAGACCTTTGGACAACCCGGTAGACACGGCGAGGCCGTTTCCGTCCCATCCCCTTTTCCACCTCCGAGTCTGAACCCACTGCTGGGAGAGGGAACCGAGTCCCACATCCCGAGCCGGGGCTGCCCCCGCTCCCCCAAACCCACCTCCAGCATCACCCAGTACCTCTGCCAGACCCAGGGCACACCTTGCTGACTGAGCTGTGGGGTTGTTTGGGGGTCTGAAACCAGAGCGGGTCTGCAATCGTGCGTGAGCCAGGGAAGGAGGTTTAATCGCTTCCTTTATTGCACAAGAAAAATCCTGCATTTTGGTAACGTTATGAATTAGCAGAAATTAAAAAACGGGGTTGTCCACACATCGCTGGAAAATTGTTTACAGCAAATAGCGAACAAAGCCAAGCGTATTGCCAGGGGCCTGGCTGCGGAGACACCGTACAGCATTATTAATTAAAATACAAGTCAGCTTTCCCCGGCACCCGTAGCCCGTGGGTATCCAATGTCCTCCACTTGATTGAATCAGGTAGTGGCAGCACAGGCATTTTTTATTTAGTGCTGGAAGGGATAACAGAAATGTAAAGCTGTTTTCTGCTACTTCATTTGAAAAAAAAAAAACAATATTATTTTGGAAGGAAGGCGCAGCAGCCGGGCGGGAATAATGTGAGGTGCACCCTTCGACCTCTGCGCTGCATTGAACACGGGGCTGCATCCTCAGCATCTCTCCAGCACAGCAGGTCCATGGCCAAGGCAGCAAGTCCACGGCCATGGGAGGCAGCTGCCCGTTTGCCTTCAGGACCACCCACGGCCATGGAATCACAGCAAGGGGAGTGTTAGAAGG
>WEIS01086918.1:0-20857 GCA_013389965.1 Todus mexicanus
CTTTTCCAGTGGAGCAACTGTCAACTCTATAAGAAACAATTATCACACGACATAATGATTTAGAGAAGAGACCAAATGGGCACGGAGATGAGGTGACTGAGCAGAATGTGGTCTCCTTCAGTTCAGAGCTGAGGTCCACAAAGGATACTTACGTGATTGCAGTCTGCTCTGCTTGACAGTACAAATAGAAATTTGATCACGAAGGCTCTGAAGACTTGGAATTGAAGGAACTTTCAGACTAGTAATGGGAAGGTAGATAACTTGTAGGAGGTAGACTCTTGAGCTACCCATTCTGATGCTCCCTAGAATACTTCTTATTGGTTAGTATATGGTCTTCCTCTCAAAAAGATGGATTTGACAATGCTAGAAAGTGTTAAATCTACCTTAAATTAGGAATCAGTTTGCACTCACCTGAGAACATCTAGTGACCTCATAACACATAGAGTCCTCCTGGGTATCTTGGCAGCACCTCACATAGCAGGAAGATGCTCTGAACTTTACAGACCTTGTAGTAACTCTCAAAGCAAAGTCAACATTAACAACTACAGAAGGCAAATCTTCTAACCTTGGGGAGCCCAGCAGGTAATCTATTGTGGACCAAACAGGAAAGAAAGACTTAATAATAAGTAAATCAAAAACAGATCTCTGTCCTTTTAGTCTCCTTATTATCTGACTTTGACTGATTGTACGAAAGTGGTATACAAATATCTCAACCACAACTCGTTATGGAAAGTGTTATATAAGTGATGTATCTAAATAATAGATGAAAAATAATAGATAATAGAGCATCTAAACATCCAGCCAGAGTGCTGTATTCATTTAACTTTGGCTGTCAGGAGAACCTATATAAAAACTGTAAATGCAACTGGTTAGTCCCTAAGAGGAAACTGAACCAAAAGGGAAAGATCTTTTTCTTATTTTAGAGCCAGTCCATGAAACAGGTACAGTTGTACATACTTCAATATACTGCCTAATGAAAAGTCTTCTGTGTCCTGGTACACACTTCTAAGTGTGTCACTGATAGTAATGATTCCACATAAAAATTAAAATAACAAGTGTTTCACAATTAGATATCCTACCAAAAATGTGCGTACGTGTGTGGTGAGAGTAAACAAGATTTGCTAGAATAGTGTTGTTATTCTAAAGGAGAAGGGAGTTTAAGAGACCTGTTTCTGCTGAGGGAAGATATCATTGCATTTCTTACATTATCCACCTGATCTAAATCCAGAACAATTGATCAAACATCCGTCAGGGCAGCAAGCGTCTTGCGCACGCACTTACCTAGAACCGAAGAAAGTGGAAAACATGTAATTGGTTCCCATCCATACCAATTCACACCATTAGATTGATTATTGAAGCCATGAATGAAATCTGAATGCTCAGTTACTCAAAGCTAAATAAATATTTATCATTCTGCAGGCATCATATATGATAAAAACAGGCTAGAAGCCAAGACTTGAGTTTAAACGTATATCTAACTGTGTCAGAAATATGTATAGTTTGAACGCAGGCGTATTTTTAACTTCAGAAAATTGGAAAGCAGCATGGCAAATCATTGAGGAACCAACAAGACAAACAGTTGCCAAAACATTGCCTGTTATGATATCAATATTCCAATGTAGTAATAAGATTTGGAATTTTAATGATGTCTCTTTCATTGGAGACTTGGAAGAACAAAGAGAAGACAGTAATATAATATTGTCTGTCTCTGAAGTAGCTCGCACTATATTCAGTATATGTAGGCAAAATTAAATAAATGCTAGGTCCACCCAAATACTTTAAAACTATCATATTTTTCATATGTATCATATTTATAGAAGAGAGGAACAAGGGTAAAGAAGATCTCTTACATAAGGGATAAATTAATAACTTAGTAATTATCCTTCAGAGGAAAAAGACAACTTTATACATGAGGAGCTAAAGCTTTTATTTGTTGTCTCACTAAAACACTAAAATTTTGAGCACATAAAGCATATTCCACTTTCTATCTGCTAATGTACTAAGCTTTGTGATGAGCACAATATATATGTTTTATGATAAGGAGTTAGGGTCCAGATGAAAACTTCCAGATTTACATTTTTATCCTGCATTGACCTTTTGGCTTCACTTCTTAATTAAGCAAGGCATGGTAAAGAAAGAGAATATTATGAGGTGGCTCGGTCCCCAGGGCGTTATGAGGTACCACACACAGTTAAGCTATCTCAAGACAACCATGTTCTCTAGAGTTACTTTATTGCTATTATAAAAAATCTTTATTATGGGGGAAAATATGTATTTTTATGCTAGAAGAAGATGAAGATGACAGTTTAGGATGTTGAACAGTAGTTTCAGCTGAGCTTTGTGCCCACAGAGACTGTAAAACATCGAAGACTGGGCCTTTGATTGGCTCCTTTGGATCCTAAAGGGGTAGATTAATCTTTGTAAAATTCATAGTTGGAACATTGTACCATTAACTGGCACTTTCCAGTTATCAAGATACTTTATGAAACTGAAAAAGTCCTATTACACTTGCTAAAAAGGCAACTTTGGGGGTGTGACTCTCATGAAACCATTTCATCTCTGGAGTATTAGATACTTTCCACTGTTCCCCATGCTTGATAAAGCCCTAGGATGTGGATCTTCAAATAACAACTTCTATCAGTTTCTTCTCTGTTAATTACATCCTATCTAAGGACTCTAATCACACCGCATGCTGAGCTTCCACAATTTTGTTTCTTTTTCAGTTGAAATTGAGAGCATATTTAAGCCTTGTGGGACCAGACCTTAGCTCCTCATTTTTAAAAAAATCACACCTCTGTCTTGCAAGCATGATGTCTTCTTTTTAACCTCTGCAATATGTAGTGCACACAAAGGAGTTGGTATCTTCTTGGCATCTGAGGGGAGTGAGTATACAACGTTCCTGTTGGTTTTAAGCCTTCTGCAGTATTTCTCACACTGAAGCTTTTGTGTATCTACACTCCACACTGCTGCTAATAACCAGTGGGTATCAGAAAATATGCATATATTTACAGATCTTAAAAGGCATCTGAAGAGCTATTCCACGAACACAATGATTACTCTAAGACACTTAGGCTCAAGAAGTGTTGCTTGTAGTGAAGCAGTATTAGTGCCCGATGGTCCAAAGAAAGATACAGAACAGACATATGTCTTTAAAACTAGATATGGCCTACATGACAACGCATTGATTTATGCCCACCACTATTCTGAGGCTGGCTTAGAGATATTTGATTTACGGTGGAAAGATTGCTTTCTGTTAAATAAAATCCTGGGTCATTGTCCATAAACCTGAACTGCATATAGCAATCTCAATGCATTGTTAAAATACCACGGTGGAGTTCTTAGTGCCTTATTAAGCTCTATAGCTCAAAGATTAATAGAAAAAAGGATAAAAACCTTTGTTAAAATATGTAACAAGCTTCTTAAACCAATGATAATTAGTCCTGCAAAGTACTCAAGAGCTGTTTGTGAAGACCCTGCAGCATAGGCAGGTCCCACAGGCACCTGCGTGTGTGTTTGTCCTGCCCCATCCTGTGTGGTTCTAACCAGTGCAAACCCCTCCAGGCGCTGCACCAGAGCACGTTCCAGTTCTGAGCAGCGTGTCAAGTTCCCTGCGTCCAGGTATCTCAAAGGTCATTGTGTTTTAGGCCCCTGCTCCTAAATTGCTTCTACAACTACCTGAAAGGACATTGTAGAGAGATTGGTGCTGGTCTCTTCTCACAGGTAATCAGCGATAGAACAAAAGGAACAGTTCCAAGCTGCAACAGGGGAGGGTTAGACTGGATATTAGGAAGAAAAAATTCACAAAAAGAGTAGTCAGTTACTGGAATAGGCTGCCCAGAGAGGGGGTTGAATCACATCCTGGATGTGAAACACATCCCTGGATGTGTTTAAAGGGTGTTTAGATGTGGTGTTGGGGGATACGGTTTAGGGGCAAACTTTGCAGAGTAGAGTTGATAGTTGGACTCGATGATCCCAAGGGTCTTTTCCAACATCAATGATTCTATGACTCTATGATTCTAAGAAGTTCAAACAAAAGTGACATAACTTGGTGAAAAAAAAAGAGCACCCATTGCCCCCATTCTCACACTTAGTGGGATAATGGATTAGCCCTCAGAGACAGGGCTTGGCCACCCACAGGATAACAATTCTGCGTGCCAAGATCAGACATCATAACTAATAGACAGGAAGGGTCCCGAGGAAGAAAAAATCACATAAAAATGAAAACCAGGGGAACAAAGCAGAGCTCTAATTTTTCAGATGATCCAGTATGCTGATGATACCTTCCAGGTGAGCCCAGGTGTTGGGAGAAGTGATGGTGTTGTGGCAGGTGGCACTGTTCCCCTCCTCCAGCCACAAATCCCCACCTCTCACTGGCAAGTGCCATCTTTGGGATGAGACATAAAACTGAGGCCCTGACCAGTTGCAGTTATTAAAGGTCCCATTGCACTTTCCACAAGATTAACTGTGTTAACCTCAGTGTCCTGGCTGATTGCATTCTGTCTTCCTAAATTCCCTCTGTAGTTTCAACTGGACAAGTTAATCTGCACTTCCTGTTTTAGGCAGCCATGCAACTGTTGCTGTGATTGGACATATAGTCACCATGACTGGTCATACAGCCGCTGCATTTCACACTGGCGCGGCCCTGCTCCAGTGACAGTCAGTACAGATAGACTGAACTGCACTGATGCCCCAAGGATGGTGGATGAGGATGGCACAATTGTACCCTGTGTTTCCAACCAAATGACATGACATGGAGAGAGAATGCCCTCTCCAAGGCAGACTAATGGTTGCAACAGCAGCAGATGATAGAAGCAGTTACTTGATGGGACATCCTCCTGAGCCACACAACTTCATCTGTCCAAGGCACAATGGCTTATGGACCATTCCATAAGAAGATTAGGCAGTTGTGGCTTACCATGCTACTGCAGGCCAAACAGACTCCTAGGCTTCTAGCTCTCAACTGAAGAGGCAGAGCAAGAGCATGCAGCGATTTTGGTGTGGTTCTAGATAAACCCCTTCTTGTGCAAGTGGTCCTTTCCAAGGCAGACTGGAGGGAAGTTCTATGTGAACTAAGTGGCCCTCTTGCAAGGGGGAATTTGCAGCAAGGTGACCCACTATACGAATCAGCATAGCTCATGTATGGCTTCCAGTTTTCTCACAGTGACAACGTTTGTTAACTAGACTCAAGGTTGGGGAAATTACATTCTTTCTACCTTTAATTCTTCCTGCTGTTTCAGTTGGATACTTCCTTTGTCACTTCATATCCCAAACTATTGTGTTTTATTGCTGGAAAATGTGTGTTTCATTTCAGTGATCAGGGATTACACATACATACCATTGAGTGTAATGGAAGGACATTATGTGAATGTAAGGAATTATTATTTTTCTGCTTATCTAGAAAAAATAAAAGTGATTGTTAACATCTTCATAACTAGATGGGGAGTAATGTTAGTACTTGAAGTCCATGAGAAGCCTGAAATACAGTATGGAAATAAACTGGCTGGGTGATCAGGTATTCTAAATGAGCCAGGTGTCAAGACAGGAAACCCATAATTATCATGGAATAAAAACAAGTTTCTGAAAAATAAAACACATTCAGTTGTCTGCTTTCTGGCATTTTCTCTGAAGATTGTAATTCCTTTTTCCATGTCCCATTCCCCTTGTACAGAGTGTCCCCTCGGGAAGCAAGGCCCATGAGCCCTTTCCAGGATGGGACAGGATATTACAGCTTGGTTTGTGCACCAGCATCCTTAATATTTCCTTCCTTTCAGAAGCAAATAGAGCATACCCTTATCTGAATGCTAATTTCCTAGTTAAAACCCTCCCTTGCTGACAAGGGACTGAAAGAGTTTTAAATCACAGATGTAGAGTATCAAATGCAATAATGCTCTTGCAATAGTGCATTGAAGCCTCAATTAATTAACCCTTGGGCTAAGTAGGCAGGTACATGGTGGTGGCCACAGGCGGTGGATGGATGAGATTTAAATGGGCATCTCATTTCCTCAGCACGGAACATGCCGTTTGGTTCAGAAAGGAGTCATTTTACACACTCGCCTCATTTACGCTCAGCTTTAATCCCTGTAATTCCACCTGAGATCCAAGCAAGAATGGGAAAAGAGAGTGAGGTGCAAAAGGCTACAGAGCTGGGCTTTGTTTACATATGTTTCCCTGGGGACATTCCCCCAGCAGAGCCAGGGCTTCTGGCCTTTTCATCTGGCTGCAGGGATACAAAGCAGTTGTCATATGGAAATGGTTAAACAGAGATTATGGGGAGCTCTTCACTGCAATCCACCGCATTTAGAGCCTAAAAAGTAAGGAGTAGGGAGAGGAGGCTGAGAAAAGGGGCTGCAGCTTATCCCAGCACCCATCAGGATGCAGCCAGCATTCGGTGGAGGAGGGTCAATTTGCAGAGGCCACGGTGGTATGGGCCTCCCATGACACCACGACGACAGCTGCTGCTTTCCCTTCCATGTCCTGTATGGCTGCACATTCACATATGATGTAAATCGTGTTCTGTGGATGATGTAAATCTCTGACATCCCTCTGGCTGGCTTTTACATATGTAATGTGAAAGCTTCCTTACTGAGAAAGGCAACGCAATTCTGCCACGTATCAAGGATAACAGACAAATGTTGTAAAAATAAAAAAGATCCTTCAATGATTTCTTTGAATCACTTAAAGGCTTTTGATCAGGCTGTGCTTTGCTTATGTTTTGTGCTTGTTTTCTGTGGCTCTCCTAATACAGGGATCTGCTAGCAGGGGCTTGTGCCAAAATTTTAAGCAAATGTTGCAGAATATTTATGGATAATGAATTTTGAATTTATAATCGTTATTGCACAGGAAATCTGATATCTCAGCACTGTGCTCCTTCAATCAAGGATATGCAGACTAATGTGTGACCTATGCAACCAATTAACCTGGGTAGAATTTAAAATACTGGATATTTGCAACAAACTTCATTTGAATAAGACTGGGAATTGTTCACAGAAATTACTCAGTGAATAGTTGAGAATAACGAGCTTATCTTGTGAAAGAATCAGAATCTCTTCCGTACCAGCCACTACGTACAAAACCACAAAAGGTGTTGTATTATTCATTACAGTTACATTATGTGCCTGGCTCTGCTAAAACAGGTGTATACAAGGTAGTGTTACTTATCCGAAGATATATAAAGAAGCAGGGGGGAATGGTGTCTTTTTTTAAGAAGATCTAAGCTGCAGTGTGCTTGTAAGAAACACTTTGCATCAGAGTGTTCGTTCCTACCACACATAGCAACGCTGTGAGGATGAAGCCAGACTGCTCCTGATGGGACTGTATGGACAGTATGTGGGTATTTCTGAAAACCTTACTCTGTGCCAGCCCAGTCTATACGTATCCAGAGACCCCCACAGATAAACCCACACAGCAGTGAGTACAAAATAGGAAAATGTCCCACACCCTCCTTCTCCACCCTGCCCACACTGCTGGCAACTGAGACCAGACACATTCATTGCACCTGCGGGACACTGACATTTTGTGTAATGTGAGAAACAACGTCACCTAGGTCCAGCAGCATGGGATGATGCACTATCCAGGGGGTCACCAGAGTGTCTACCCCTCCTTGTCCCACCTGCCACCCCCACTGGGCCACAAGACTCTCCATCTTATTTCCCTCCACACGATTTACCATCTGTGAGCTCATCTTTAACCTAATAAAAATCATCTCGCTTTTGACTAACAAGAAAAGGAAACAGTGCTCATTGTGGGGTTTGGGGAAAATGGCCTCGCTAATCTGCAGGATGAGAATGGAGTGATTTATAGGCAGATTTAACTGTGGGCCATGATTAGGGGGCTGGTAGTAAGTGCATTAGATGTCTAAGTGTGGCAATAGAGTAAATAGGCGTTTTATTTATCGCAGTGCCAGGGGCCTCTTAGCGGAAGAGCGCTTCTCCAAATTGAAATATAGCAGAGTTTACACTCCTGATTAGGGCTTCAAGCGCAGAGCCCAAGGCTATCAGCGAGCAGAAACAACGTTCGCTGACACCTAATTGTCACTGGATTAATGTGCAAACAGGGACAGCAAACAGCAACAACAAATAACCCGATGTCAGAGCTGCTGGTGGCAGTGTCCACTAAGTGACTGGGGGCCAAATTGAAGTTTATATCTCAGAATCCACTGAGATCAATGCATCAGCTGGCTTGATAGGGCTGGAAAATATTTCACCATTGTATGTGTTGTATGCATTTACATATGGTACAGGTGTGGAGCTAGCTATAAAAAAAAAAGAAAAAAAATAAATAAAGGATTAATTTTCATGCTGGATGTGCACTGTACGTGTTGTACTGTTAGGTACCGGCAGAGGCTCCCCCTCCAGAAATCCACCTCCCTCTTTGAATGCCCCTAGACTCCTCAAAAATAATTCCTTATAAAGAAACACAGTGTAGTGTGTGTCACTGTATCTGTAATAAAAGAGGCAAGGCTTGTAAGAAAAGGTAATATATTTTATTATACCAGCTGATACTGCATGAGGAAAGAAGGACTAGCATCTGAGCTTAGAAACACGTCCTTATGTAATAAAATACATACTCCATATGTGTGAATTCATATGCCTCAGAAAAAGCAACTGTTCCATTCTTTGAATTATTAAAGGAGGTATGGATCACCATTATTATATTGTGTTCACAAATATGCCCGTTGTTAGCATGTATATCATGCAAAGCTATGTACCATATGTCTGTAAACTAAGTAGGGGCAATATTGTTCAATTTATTTCCTTTATGCTTCATAGCCATTCAGGTAATTTATGTGAATAAGGTCTTTTTTTCTATGATCTTGTGACTTTCACTGGCATCTCCATATAAAATTTTATAACCCTGTTTGTGAATCAAATCATTCCCACAACAACTGATTCAATCTGGGTCACCACCTGTCCAGCTTTGGACCAGAGGAAGTAGTTTGGGCATCTGAGCCCTGTTTTTTCCACATCTGAATCTGGTTTGGTTTGCTTGCTCCAAGGTGTTTCTACTCAAGATCTCACTACTGCTGATAAATTCTTCAGAGGTAAGACCCTGCTGTGCTGTTCACTTACAGCAGCCACCTTCTTTTAAGCTGAAAAATTAGCATAATTTCCTTGGAATAAACAAAAGTAATTTAAAATGAGACTAAACACAAAAGCAAGAATAGATTAGCAGCCAAGGAGTGCACATATTCAATCTCTTTTTTTTTTTTTTTCATAATTAGCTACTGAAAGAGGAAAAGTCACAAATATATGATTTATGTNTTAGCATAATTTCCTTGGAATAAACAAAAGTAATTTAAAATGAGACTAAACACAAAAGCAAGAATAGATTAGCAGCCAAGGAGTGCACATATTCAATCTCTTTTTTTTTTTTTTTCATAATTAGCTACTGAAAGAGGAAAAGTCACAAATATATGATTTATGTCTCTAAATGTATTTCTAAAGTTCTTAAGTTTTATTGACCATGAAAGTTGGTCTTTCCCTGTGTTAAGAACTGAAGAAGCTATAGAGCTAGCTAGTAGCTCAATGGTGCAAAGTCTTATGATTTAATCTTGACATTTGCAATTTTTTGCTGTAAAATATTACTTTCTTTATTTCAGGACTTTAGTGTAAAACCTCGTAATTTCTTTTAAGCTCCATTTGATTGTCAATTGCACAACTCTCTGCAAAGCTTAAAGCTTATGATTTTCATACACATATGATTTATTTCTTGTACCACAATATAATGTGCTTTGGTGCAAATTCTCTGTATTTCTCTTGCATCCTGCTCTTTCCTGCCTTATAGTTAGGATTTGTGTGTGTGTGTGTGACAGTATTTGGGTATATGATTTTTGAACTTACTGTAAATTCGTTGAGAAATATTTCAAATATCCATCTCTGGGATTGAACCAGATGAATATCTGATCTACTCTGTTTAATGATTTTCAGGAAGTGGTGGTCCTTTTATTGGCATATTTGGAGAAGGAATGGGATCAATTTTCAATATTGAAACCAGTCCAATAGCTATTTACACACAGTTTATTTCAGGGACTCAAAGCTGCACAAGGGTAGTGAGAAAAGGTTTATACTGCAAAATTGCAAACATTTCTGGTTTTGTCTTAGTTCATTTAGAGTCACAAAATCATAAAACTGGGTTTGCAACAGGGAGGTCCCAAGTTCATTTTCCTAACAATATGCTTGATGAATTCAATGTATTTTTAATCCAAGTGTAAAACTCTAAGGACATCCAAGGTGCTGACTAGAGCATGAAAATCTAAATTAATGCTCTGCCAGAATGACAGTACTTAAACAACCAAAATATCACCCATAGGCATTAGGCTTTCTGAGAAGTTCATAATCTATATACTGTTATTGTAAAGATTGTGATTTCATGCAGAAAATAATTCATAAATCATAATTAACATCACTCCCAATAGATGACCAAAGGCTTTAAATATACATTTTACATTTTGCTGTTTCAAAGAACTATACAACCCTATAATATATAATTACTATAGATATGTATCACAAAATGGCCATACTGTTCAATAAAACAGCAAAGACTCATAAATCAAGGGATAGTTTTTCTTAACTGTATATAATGTTGATATTTTACATTTTAATTACATAAAATCTGCCAGTTAATATCCTTCAGCCATATAGATCCATATATGTCAGTTCGCAGTCAATGGACTGTTTGAAACAGCTTATAGTTGGAAGATGCTCGTTTATATAGACTGTTGCAAAATGGGGCCTGTTTCCTTACTTGGGCAAAATGCCCGCTGGAGAGAACAGGAATTTTGCCTGAACGAGAACTGCGCAATTAGCAGCGAAGCATGCCAGTCGCAGTGTTTCACACCAAGGAGCTCTGAGTCATGTTGCCCAAAAGAATAAGCCCACATCTCCCCACAAACCTGAACATAAGGACACAAAATGTGAGAATTTAGAGACCTTTCTGTAGAAAAAAAATAATGAATAATTTTTTTTAAAAAGGTAGGTTGATTTGCAGTGGAAACAAGCTAAATCCAGCAGTGAAGGATCACACTGTATCGTCTTGTCTGTGGGTGAAGCTTGCTGCCATGCTCCACACAGGCGACGGGCTCCAGGCCAGCACAGCCAACTGCAAGACTAGGGCCTGAATCTATTCCTCACTAGCAGAGCTGACTGCAGAATTAGAACTTTCAGCCACAATTTTCAAGCTGATAACACATGGACACAGCAATCCCACCCACATGATAGCAATTGCAGCATTCAGGCACTAGATTGTAGGCTCCTCTGGGCAAAGACTTTTTGTTTTGTTTATTTATAAATCATCCAAGTGCATCTATCATGCTGTGTGGATGATAATAATGAAAAGATAGATGCTCATGGCTCCCAATACAGATGCAGCAAGGAAAAAACCACCAGGAAGTTTCCAAAGGAATGAGAAAAAAAGTGAGAAGGCAATAAATTGCGTTTAGTTCACTGAACTGTGGAGGAAGGAAAAACAATAAACCACTGGCTTTAACAAACCCTTATTGAGACACTGATTGCTCTGTAACAGACTTAGTTGTGCCATGCTAACATTTGCTCATTAACCAGTCATGAATTTGTGTCACACATCAAATACCAGTAATGAAACAAAATGAAAATAATGGTCTGCCTTTTAGCCCAAATATACGAAGGGTGTTAACATGCCTACACAAACGTTTTAAACATCACATTAAAAGGTGTGTTTGGACAAATATGAGTTGAGGATTATTTTAAATTATGACAGGTTTCAAGAAAATCTCATTTTAACAAAAAGCAGGACTGGTGTGTAAAAAGCACAAGAAAAACCCCCAGCCTTTCCAATACTGTAGGGCTGCCAAATTACTCTGCCAAAACTTCCATTAAGGAAAAGTGGGCTGAAGCAGGAACACAAGCTTGGCCCTGTTGTGCATTTGTACACAATCAAGTGCTGTGACATAAATCTGCATCTGAGCATGGAAGACCTAAATTGCAGAGTTTCTTTCAAATGAATCAGGTTTTTTATTAATCTTTGGGGGTTTTTACCACTCTTTTTTCTAAGCACTAGCCTGTCAACTGTAAGTTGCAACTATTCTCTTGCTGCAGCTAGAAGGGTTAATAAGGTGAGTTAACGAAGCAGAATTTACTAGTGAGGTTGAACATCCCTTAAAGAAATGTGAGAAACCTATCAATTCAATTACTGCATCCTTTAAAGTGCCTTGATGTTTTAGGCTGCTTCAACATGATGGGATGAGCCAATCAACCAGCCAGTCCACAGCCACCAGCAAGGGGAGGTCCTGCTCTCATTCTGTTTCCCCTTCCCCTCTACTCCTGCTCCCAGCCAGGCACTTCTGCCACTTGCCATACACACTAACCCTCCCCAGGCTCCTCTGAGACCTGATTCTGCTTGCCAGCCTTGGCAGAAAACTAATGCAGCTAAAAGGCAGTGATTTTCTGCTGGGTGAACGAGCTGAAAGAAAAGAAGGGAAGTTCTGATGAGCAAAGGAGATGATTCCAGGCAGGTGGTGAGACCATGTGGCCAAGAACAAGAGAGAGTTGAAGAGAGAGAGAAGAAAGGACTAGCAAGGAGAGGAATCAAGATCTGCCTCTTTGGGGACCTACAAGTCATGAGACAGGCACAGCTACTCCGAGAACTGCATCACTGGATTGTGATTTTGTTGTATGAAGTGTCCAGTGACAACACCAACTCAAAGCATTCCTGCCCCATGACCACCAATGCAAATATAAAGTTACTATTGATATTATTAGCATTCACAGTGAGTAGTTTGTGTATTGGAGGCAATAAGGCACAAGTCCAGTAAAATCATTGGATTAAAGGTAAGTGGCAGCTTTGTAAACTGTGCCTCAATTAGCAGAATAATAATTTAACTGAACCTCATATTGACAAGTAAAAATAAGTCAAGGTGTAGAGATCACCCTGCTTTTTGATACTGCCAGCAACAGCGGGGCACTTTTCACTGAATGAGGCACCAGCATAGGGTCCTCTGAGAACCCCAGTTCAGATGAATGGGTTATTCCACTGAAACAGCTGAGGTATACAGAGCCTTTCATCTTAAATTTTCCTGTGTCAGGTCTCAAACAACTCACTTACATGTTCCCTTCTGTGTAAGAGAGCAGTAGTTGCCTGGGAAGAGCACATCCCACTACTGAGAAATTCTAATGAAAGTAAACTTTAGCTCTTCTCTAAATGCATGTGAGATCTCTCCTGTCTCTTATATCTGTGAACAACATCAAATCCCTGTCTACCTTCATAGCAAGGTAGGGACTCCAAATAAGAACAAAAACATCCAGTGCTCTAAGTGCTAGCATAATAGTCCTAATCATGTGAATTTGGGTTTGCATTTTAGCATTAGAAATGCTTATTTTAGTTCCAGGAAAACTGAGGTTATATGCAGAAGAAAAACGACTATTCTAGTGTATTCTGAGTTGGGAAGCGGTTGCTTGTTTGTTTTATAACTGTGTTTTTTCAATGCCTTAGGGAAAAAAATACACTCCATCTAGAACATAGTAAACTATTAGTACAGTATCTATAAAGGCCAAAATATAAGCTTCCCAGTGACAGCAGCGGTTAGGATGTTTATCCTCCACATGCAGTAATGATAAGGACACAAATACACTAACTCATTCAAAAACATACGAAAATATGTAGCAAAGATGTGGGAAACAACACAGATTTTGTGTTCCTATAGAGACAACAAGGTGAAAGCAAAATAGGCAATGCTTAGCAGTGACGATGTATTGTGATCAAATACGCTTTGTGCAACCCATACTTTGAACTCTCCTAATCCAGACAGGGGTCTAGTTTGGAGGTTTCTGCCTAGGAAAGACTGCTCAAATCAGGTTGAGATACTCTGCTCTGGAACTTGTAGTCTCTGGGACCCTTGATATTAATAGCACAGAAATTGTGATCATCTATGTGTTACACTGACTAGGTGCAGCCCTCCTAAAGGGAGTGAGGAAGTCCCAGTGAGACACCTCTGAGAAGTTTTCTACCGTAGGGAAGATAGACATCTTGGAAAAATTAAATTAATTCCATAATAGTACATAAATCTGTACAACACAGCCTTTTAAAATATTCCTAACTCTCAGAAGACTTAATCAATGTTATACAAATTACAGAATCATTTAAGGCTGTTGGTATAAAGAAAAAGCCCACGCTTCTGTCCCTGTGGAATGTTAACAATATCAAGACAAGTTGCCCATCCAAAACACCAGTGAAATTACACATCTTCTGCAAAGGCTGATGAAATTATGATGGCTACATGTCAGGTTTTTCCTATTTAAAGGGAAATCTATGGTCAAGTGTGCCTTGAAGTTCTTCAGGTTCATTAACAAGGTCAAAATCAATGTTATTTTACTGTTTGGAATCATTTTTGGCGGAACAATGAAAAGAAACCATAGTAGAAGTAGTCTTAATATAATCATTTTCTTTTCATTGTTCTTTATGGGAAAATAATTTGGCCCGAAATTTAGTGGTCCCATCAGGGAGGTGATATCTTTAAAAAGGTGGTCTGAAGGACAGGTTTTACTGTACTTTAATAGGCTTATAGATTAATATAAATCTTAATATTCATAATCTGTACTATTCCTTTTCTCAATATCTCGTCCATCTATACATCTATTTGCAATGTGTGTTTCAAACACAAGTTAAACTTGATTTTATTGAAAGTACTGATAGTGCTATAGGGATAATAATTTCTGAAAAAGTCAGAAGGTCAAATGTATTGTTAGCTTTCTCTTGAAAACAATTTTATTTTAAAAAGTCAAATACTGGTGCTTTGTAGCTGAATGTTCTGAATATTTTGAAGTATCGGACAGCCTGAAATAAAATATATCAATTAAACAATGGATTTTATTGCAATGAAATGCACAATTACCAGCCCGATTTATATTCCTGTGCAAGGGTAAAAACCTGAAGCAATTCCATGTAATTCAGTGTCAAAAACACTAGTCTGTTTTTACTAGAGCTCTTCTGGATTTGCAAAATTAATTGACTCATTTTAGTTTTCAGGGCAGAAATGCAGCATAATAAGCTTCCTGTTGCAGAAAATCATGTAAGTAGTGTGTAAGCCCACTTTTCATGGCACACTTTTGCAGATGACAAGATGCTAGAAGGCATAGCAGAAAGATATCTAAGCACTTGAAATATTTGTCCCCAAGGATACCTACAATATTTATTCTAGGTGCCGTGCCTTTAAACAGGAGCAGTTGTTGTCTGTTGTTGTTTTTGTCATTAGTTTTTATGTAAGCTGTACATAGGAAAATTTACAAGTGTCTGCTAATGCCTCTTTGTATTAACAGAGAACAGCAATAAGCAAATGCTGCTTGTGTGAAGTGATGAGCATTACTTTATAATACCCAGCCATTATCTACTAACTGAAAAATTAGTTGAACTTTGGTAAATTGCACACACAGGCCAGTACTTATCTGCTTTCTGCTGATTAGAGCACAAAATATTTGCATGATTTGAATTGCTTTCACAGAAATCACGACAGAGCATGTCAAATATCCACAGTACATGAAAAAGTAGTGCGTGCTGCATGGAAGATACTGGACCAAAATCCTGTTTGTGTTTAGTGTAAACTGTGCTAGCAGGCAGGATTGTTGTGGAGATACAACCCAGTCCAGAATGTGTCCACAAAGTCTGCTTATATTTTTTCCTGTCACCTCTTAGCTGTGCAGCAGTAAGTGATTAATGTATTACTTACTGGCTATTACAGAGCTGTTGGTCTGTTTTGACTTTCTTTTAATACCATCTGAGCAGGAAACCACTGTACATTTTCTAACACGAATACCAAAATGGATTTTGTAACTAAGTGGCAAGATAGCCCAGATTTTGTCTGCCAACTATTAGACGGCTGATCTTGGACTGAATTATCATGGAAAGGGGTGGGGGGGGAAATGCTGGCATGATACGTCTGAATGCTGAGAAGCGTTAACAGAACTTTGCTGTCGAGCTGACCATCTGGAATAATGGACAGTATTGGCTGTCTTCCATTAGAGGGAATCATTCAAAGTCATAACAGACAGTGGTCACTAGGGAAAGGGATGGAGAGAAAGCTAGTCATTCTTTTATATTTGTGTGGAGTATTAGTGAAGATTTATTAAAACACTTGTCTTATTCATACAATTGACAGTTGTGGTTATTAATATCTTTAGCTACCTTTGATAAAGATACTGCTTGCTATATTTCAAATAGGTTTACAGTATTATATCAAGTGAAACCTCTTTATTGAAGGATTTCAAAGTTTAAAAAAAAAAAGGGTGGTAACATCACCGGGCTTTCTGTGCTACACAGATATAATATTACAAAAAATCTTCTTATCCTTTAGTTGTATGACCCTATATGTGTAATGGCATCATTTTACGTATAACTACTTGTCTTTTTTGATTAGAAGAGTTTATTAATGCATCCACACTTCCTGTGAGGACTAAAAAGAATTCAGTTATTTGTTTTGCTATGATAGTGGTTTGCACAGCGAATTACAATACAATTCAGCTGGCAACATCCCCAGATAAAATGTAATCAGCAAATCTTTGTCTAATCCTATTCAGTAATGTTAAAAAATCACTGTTTGATTTTGATATTTCAGGAGAAGAATAAACAGCACACATGTTTATGACAGAATTGCTTTAATAATTTGACAGTGTAGCCTTATGAGAGCATTTCCTTTGTTTTCAGTGATTACACACACACGCACACACACAAAAAAACCCAACTAGCAAACGAAAAAAAAAAAAGCCAGCGATAAATAAAAAGGAGGTATTGAAAAAGCTTGTAGGCTTATGACCGACTTTTTGGCATTTGCTAAACATTTGATCAAGTTTTGAAGCGTATCTTGTCTCCTACAATGCAATCAAGGGGACAAAGAATTGAAATCATGTTCTAAATAATGATTTTAAAAAGTCAAAAATTGTATCTCACAAGTACTGGTGACAAATGTTACTGAAATGCTACTTGACAAGCATAAGAGCACAATATTAAGGATGAATAAAACCCTTTAAAATAGTTTTTATCCTGAACAATTCCTTCTCCATGAATAATGAACATCATAACACACACATGCAAACCACACAAGTGCCAGGCCAAGTTCTGCCATTGTTTACATCATAAAGAGGAGTTAATGAAGTTGAAAGGTTGTACAGAACTTGGGTCTTTATGTCATCTGGTAAATTTTAATATTCATCCATCTATACTGAATAGGAATCTCTAGTCAGATATTTGGGCCTTGCTTAAAAAAATAATTTGGCCCAGGCTTTAAAAAGAGCAGAATTTTCCCAATATTATTGATTTAAAATGTTGGTAAGTGGGAGAAAACTATCATATCTATTTATCCTGTTCCAAAACCAAACCCAGCATTTGCTAAGAGCAGCATCTGAGGCAAACTTCAGCTCCACAGTGCAGGATGGTAGGCTTCCTAATGTCCAGCAGATTATTTCTGTATGTATGCTTGTTATTCCACCCATCCAAGCTGTTGCACAATCAGATGTATTCACTGGGAAAGAGGATAGCTTACTGAGCTCTGTGGAAATCATTTGCCATTTGCTGACACTTTCCTGAACTTGTACAGCAGTGTGAACCTGGAGTTTTTGCTAACTTTTGCAGCAGTCTTTTCTCAGCCTTTGGAGCCTTCCTTATCTCTCTGAGTTCTGGATGTACTGTTAGCCGCTTCGATGATACTCATTTTAAAAGGTTAACAAACGAGAAGCTAAACCAACCATACAAATAACAGCCAAAAGAACAGTTTCCAAAATGTGTTGCTGTAGTGCCATTTCCAAATTAATATTCAGACAGAGTAAAGCTAAAGGCCACCAAACCAGGTGGATGAAATAGTTCTGCATTTTATGACTCATTCTTAAATGAAATCTCTTAAATATTGCTAATGAAGCCAGTTATCATATACAGACCTGTAATGCGCCCTTTCTAAGCTGGTTCAGTTACATTTCCCTGTCTAGCAATTTACCCCAGGCCCCTATTAAATGAATTATCACGGCTCCTAAATCATCTCTGCAGGGGTTTCCACTAATCCCATCAAGACACTTACACTCCCTTTCTTCCCTCCTAGTGACATAATGAATTATTATTTCATGGGGAGCTGTTAAAGAGGCCCCTTTGGAAGAGTTTAACGTGCGGCACGGGGAAGGGGAGGGAGCTGCCAGACGAGGAAGCTGTGGTAGGTACCACAGCCCGAGGCTGCTCGGCCAACGGGCTAGTGCGTTGACAAAGGGCACCAGTGCCCCAGGCTCCCCAGTACTCCTCGGGGGCTGGCCCCACCCGTCCCCCTGGCCCTGGGGATGACAGGCCGTCTCACTCCCTCCTCCCCACTGTCCTCTGCCCTCCACTTACCCTCATCGTCATGAAAAGCAAAGGGAAAGGGAATATAAATGTTTTCCTTAACCGGAGGAAGCACCCTGCTCACAAACCACTTGCGGAATCCATTAGGCTAATTTATTAAACACAATTTGCCTTGTGTGGCTGAACTGAGTAATGATAAAAACCATAAATAAGGAGAAAGCAGCAGCACTGAGCTGTGGGCTCTGTGGCCCCATGCCCTGTTACAATGCTTCTGATTTGCAGGGACCATATTCGTGTTACCCTTCCCTTCAGGCTTCCTGGTACCACCAGAGAGGGATACAGTGTCCGGTTTGGAGAGAGGGCACATGATTGAGTCATGTTCATTCCCCCCTTCTGGAGGTACCCAGCTCTAGGGGTGTCAGTTAATAACAATAAAAGGAGGAGAGCATTAAGCAGTAGCAGTGTATTTTGTCAAGAAAAAGGCTGCTTCTAGAAACAAGAATTTCTCTTAGGCGGAATAACTTTCAGGTCTCTTTATTCTCAATCAAACTTCTGCAGATGCTTTTCTGACTGACATTTGTTTCTTCCCTGTGAAGACCCATAATACAGCTTGATAGTGCAAGGTTGATCACTGAGCTGATAAAGCACCAGCCAGACTTTCATGCCATGGAAATCCTCACTGTTCCCATGATATCAGAAGAACACAGCAGGCACAGATGACCTCAGAGCTAGGTGAGAGGAGGACAACATTCACAGGGCTGCAAATCAGTTTACAGCAAATCCAGAAGGTGTACGTGGAGAAGAGCCCCAAAATAAGTCTTGGTACACATGTCAGATTAATTTTACTTTCCCTTTTTGTCAGCTTTGTGTCTAAGATGGAAGAGCAGAGTGCTCACCTGTAGTGTGTTTACCGCAAGACCAGGAGCAGAGCAGGAGCTCCCATTTACTTCTGTAGGCTCATGGAGAGTATTAGATCATAGCCCTGTGAAAACAACTTTGTAGGACTTGTCATTTTGCAAAATCTTGTTCTGAGCTCTTATAACTGATTTGGTCATGGGTCATTTTCATTGTATACACCAAACTACATTAGCTAATGTAAAATACATGAGAAGAACTCTATGAAAGAGGTGTAGTTTATTCTCCAACAGTGACCAGACGCACATGCTTATGAAGAGTTTAAAGACAAGTATTATGATCCCTCTTCTTTTTGTCAATCAGCTACTTAGGGACTTTGGGCTGTGTTGGAATCATGTATTTATTCATCTTTACTAGCTCTACCTGTCGTGAATGTGTCTAACACATATAAACTTGGGGCTTCCCCAACAGCTTGTCTGCAGATTATTTTCATGCTCCATGAAAAGGTACTTTGTTTTAAACCTACTGCCTGATCTTATACCTGCCTGACCCTGGCTGTCAGTCTGTATTCATCAACTCCTGATCTTACTTGTCTCCACCATCTCCTTCCTCTTTTCCAGGCTGAAGTCTCTTTGTCTGGAAGCCGTTCCACACCTTTTCCCACCACCTTCGCCTTCTTCAGTACTTGACATTCTTCAAAATATGCACTTAAAGTTAAATTGTAGAAATCAAAATAGCTGGTATAAAGACAGAAGTAAGTCACGGCCCTTTGATAAGCTCCATATACTAAGCACTAAGTGTCTAATGCGACGAAGTAGACATGTGTGGGCTGTACGTTTGCATTTGTGCAACACAGAAGTTCTGGGGTTTTTCTTCTCCAAGAAGAATGAAGTGTTATAGATAGGTGCTACCGTCACTGTGTCAACTAACCTGTGCTCCTCACTAACTTCTCCATTCCCAACTTACTACAGAGCTGCCTCATACTGAAAGAAAACGTACTCCTTCTTCACAAAGCTTAGGAATGAAGGATGGGGTTTGTGCAGTGTGTAGAGGAAATAATTAGGAGTCTCACTAGTTCCAGCTGTGGTAAGAGACAGTGGAGGGAGAACAGTGTTTTCTCTGTAGTCTTTAGCTGAATAACTATAAATACTCTCTTGAAATTGTTATGCTCTGTCAGGTAAAACCAGAGGCGCATGAAAACATTATGTTTTTAATTTATTATACATTTCTGTTTGCGAGGATTTCCATTCCCTTAGATGGTTTGAATTTCCATTCTAGAGAGTAATAACAATGTCAAAATAAAATTCAACCGTAACCCAACAGACTTTGCCAAATTTTAGACAGGCAAAGTCAGCTTCCAGCCCTGGAAGGTTTAGCTTGATTTTGATCAGAACTTAAGGGTGTGAATTTTCTATTCAAAACCACGTATTTTGCTCATGTTTAATACTTATGACATCTATAAATCTGGTCTGAGTTTTGGACTTGTGACAAAATTTTTCAATGTAGTCAAATTCAATCTAATTTCAACTGAAATCTTGAGAAATTTGCATCTGTAAGGCCAAATACATTCTGCTACACACATGATTTGAAAATAGACAACTAACTTGCTCCAGAGATAGTTGTTGTATGTGGCTGTTGTCAGATATAGTTGTAGTCTGTGCCTGTTTTCAGAGTGTCAAGGTCTAGCATTGGGCCATCCATTAGATGAATGACAGATGCT
>WEIS01086956.1:0-28008 GCA_013389965.1 Todus mexicanus
AAAAATAATAATAATTAATAAATCAAAGGAACAACCAAACCGTATCATTACAGGATCTCTCAGTGAATCACTCGCATGTCCGGGTAAGGCTTAGAGACTTTCTTTTTCCAACGGGGATGAAGAACAGTCCAGATGAAAGTAACTGGAGATGTGCAACTGAGGACAGCCCTGTGTGGTCCTGTAAGCTCCCTGCCCAAGTAAATCTGTTCCCATCTGCAAGAAGACAGAATCTTCCAGCTTCAGCTTGTGGCTCAATAAATTTTATTATTCCTTTTAGTTTTTATTTAAAAGAATTTGTTTTCCTATCGTAAAAATTAGGCAACCATACCACCACCACCACCAGCAAAGTCTGTGGAGTTAATGTCGATGGCAGACAGTTCACTGGTGTTTTCCAGTGTCTTGAAACGTCCTAGAAAGTCCAGAAATGGAAAAAAACCCAAACGTGATGGCTTTGGGGAGGAACATCAAGGTGGTTTCAGTTTCTTGTCCCACTGAGGATCCCAGATGAATACCGTAGCATATCAGCAGGACCAAGTACCTCATGCCTCGAGAGAAAACTCTTCATACCAGCTCCAGTACCTGATTAGTGGGGAAGACAAGACATTTAGAATAGGAATTTACGACATCCATTACCTCCTACATCACCATAGAGATCACTAGGATAGGACTGACCCTTCTGTCTCCACTCCTCACCCTTTATTCACCAGCACACGACAAGATCCCACAAATGGGATAAGCACTTGGCAAGGATCCCGAGCGTCTGCTCGTGATAGGATAAACCACAGAGAGAAGCAAAACCATACACAGTGGCCTCATTTTCACTCATTCCCCATCAATCAGCTCTTGGAAATCTTTCCCAGTCCTTTCCCAGACCATCCCATGTTCCTCCTGTGTGCTGCCAAATGGAAACACCGGCGCTGTGACAGCCCTGGCTGTTTGCACGTTTCTCTGTCTACCTTCTCTCATTAACAAGCGAAGCGCATGAGCAGAACCTCTCCTCTCTAATCACTCTCCTGTGTTGCCACTGGATGCACTTCGAGATATCAAAAGCGTCTCTGCATTTGATCCATTTTGCTGAGAAGGAAAAGACCAACCAGCTCCAAAGCCTGCTAAATACATTGTCTATGAACGAGGAGGCTAGAGCATCCCACACTGCAACAGCAGGAATAACCCAGCCACTCCTGGCTGAAAAAGGAGGAAAAAACAATAAATCCTGACATGCGGTCAAACACAGACCACTTGGGTCTCTCCCCATTCCTGCTTTTTCGTGCTTTTTCCAGGACCGTTGAGACCAGGAGCTCTGGTGTGGCTCCAGAGAGCTGCTATGGTCACAGGGGAAATCAGGATGAGGCTGTCAGCTTCATGAGGGTGACAATCCAGAGCGTAACTGTGCAAACAGCAGGGAAACTCCTCGATCAGCAGCTACAGAAAGCTGCCAGGGCTCTGGGCTATAAGCTCACGGTGTTAACCACCAAGCCTCAAAAGGACAGTGGAGCTCAACGCTGCTGTGTACAACCTGGGATGGTGTCAGACTTGGGATTCTCCAAAGGATCTGCACTATCAGGGTTTGGGTACTGGTTTTGCTTGGCTGTCTGATAGACACATAAAGAAGGACAAAGCCTCTTTCCGTATCACTCGACATGTCATGGACAGAAATCCACTGAACAGCCACTCTGGAAATGCTGTTTCAATCGAATCCGAGTGCTGAAAAGCAGGCTGAGTGCTGGCATCTCAGAGCACAGGGAGCACTGCGGCTGTCACCGAACCCCACGCTGGCAGCTGCTGTCTGTCACCACCAGGCTGGGCAACGGGTGCGAGTAAAGCAAGGGAGCATCCCTGCTCCTTCCAAACCCTGTTCCAGCCGGCTGCACACCAGGAGCTCAGCATTCAGCTCCGCCGCACCCCACGCGGGCGACAGGAGCCAGAGGATGGGCTCTGGTTCACACCAGCGAGTTCCTGGGCAGCGTCCACAGCCACAGACCCAGCGCGAGCCCGGGGAGATGCTCGTGCCAGACTCTCCGTGCTCCCGGGACCCCGAGGGGCAGCGGAGGCGTGGCAGGGGCTGGATGGCTGCCAGCTGCTTTTCCACGCCTCGCTTTAACTGGGTTTCATTGCTGGTGAGCTGTTCGCTCACTCCGCTGTGTGCCAGAGGCAAATACATCATCTAAATTACAAACTTCTGCACTTGGGATGACCTCCTCCAAATGGCTGTACGGCTTCTCTGACCTTCCTCTTTCCTAACAACAGATTCAAGCATTCAAAGTGGAGACAGGCAAAATAACTTACCTTAATTGTACCCTGACTGTTAGCAGCAATCAGCACGTTGGACTCCTGGAAAAAAAAAGAAGAGGGACTATCACAAGCTGCCATTGGTTTGGGGGGTTTTTTTTGGTTGTTTGTTTCTTGTTTGGAAGAAGCAACAGAGAAGCAGCAGTTGTTTTTATCTTAAACATTAGAAGTATATCTAATTTCCAAGGGCCTTAACTCTTTCCATTTCCAAGACGCTTTCAAGGCTGGAAGTCTTTACAAAAGTTGTACTACCTTGAAGAATTCGAAAGCAATAATCCTTAGTGCTTGTAGAGAGCTTCCAATTTCCAAAGCGATTTACAAACCTGAATTAATCCTAACAGGCTCCCTGCGAAGTGGGCAAATCATAATCATCATTTTCATCTTTTGGCAGCGTACAGACAAAGGGCTCCAGTGCCCTCAGTAAACTGACTAATCACCAAGACAAAACCTCTCTGGCTTTGAGGCCAAGCAACCTCTCCCACAGCCAAGAGGTTTCAGACAAGTAAAACGAAGAGAAGAGACTAGAAAGCAGGAGCAGATATACCCAGTTTGGAAGGGAAGATGAACAGAGAGGGTTCCAGCCTCGCTTTTTCCAGAAAGGCAGCATCTATTTATCTCCTGCCAATTGAAGGAGTTGCCTTTGGAGATATTCTGCTTGTCTGCAAACTAATGCCCTGCTGCATCAGTCAGTCAACCAACCCCAGGTGAAAACTGGGAGAGTTAGCCTCTGCCCTTCAGACCACGTTCCTGATCAGAGAATCGTAGGATTGTTTTGGTTGGAAAAGATCTTTAAGATCACTGAGTCCCCCCATTTCCACAGCACTGCCAGGGCACCACTGCCCCGTGTCCCTCAGCGCCACATCTCCACGGCTTGGAAACCCCTCCAGGGATCAGGGGGACTCCATCCCTGCCCTGGGCAGCCTCGGACAGGCCTGGGCAACCCTTGACAGTGGGGAAGGAATTGTTCCTCAGCTCCAACCTAAACCTCCCCTGAGGCAACTTGAGGCTGGTTCCTCTTGTTCTATCACTTGTTCCTTGGGAGCAGAGCCCGACGCCACTTGGCTACAACCTCCTTTTCAGGGAGTTGTGGAGACTGACAAGGTCTCCCCTGAGCCTCCTTCTCTCCAGGCTCAACACCCCCAGCTCCCTCAGCCTCTCCTCACCACACTTGTGCTCTAGACCCTTCCCCAGCTCCGTTGCCCTTCTCTGGACACGCTCCAGCCCCTCAAGGTCTTGCTGGGAGTGAATCCAGGATTCAACCAACCCGTGCAGACACACCCTCAAAAAACAAGACCATCCATGATGGGGAAAATCCAAAGGAATGATACAGTGCCAATAAATCTAAAGTACGTTAAGCGCTGGGGCACCGGCCAGAGCCCTGGTGATGCTGAGGTTGAAACACTGCTCCCAGATCGGTGTCCCACATCCGTTCTTACACCAGCAGTCATAGCATCTGCTGCCAAACCGCCCGTCACCAACCATTTTCTCTAAACCCAGCTGATATCTTTTCTCAGACACATTTATCAACTTCTCTCACTGCTGCTCTCCATCCCCAGACAAACTTGCTGTAATTATCCCACCGCTTCACACATGCATTCTTAATCAACTCAGCGACTAGAATATGCCCTGCTCTACGGGGAGCGGCAGAGCAGCTCGACCCGGCCCTGACAGGGTTGTGTGCAGCTTCACCGTGAGGTTCGTGACTCCGCACGGTCATCAGATTCGAGGCGAAGGGAGAAAAATCCTTCTTAGCACAAAACCCCAATTATCAGTAGGAGTCGCCTCGTGGTGAACCACTGAGCTAATTGTTACGGATAGATTTGTTCACCCCACTACAATCATTAGGGGATTAGTAAAGACTACCGATATTATCTCACCAATGATCCTCCAAGTCGAAGCTCCTGAAAAGAAAGGATGCCCCCAAAGGACGCGTATACTCCAATTTCCATTAATTTGGTGACTACGAGAGCCTAATCCTGTGAAGGGCTCAGCTTCTGGTTAACAGCATTAGAAGCAAAACTCACTGGGAGGGGGAAATGTAGCTCTAATGTGATCTGAGGACCAAAACGGGGACTGGGATATCCGGCAGGATTCTGGAGGCAAGGGAGAGGCACCGGCAGCTATCTAGTGTGTGGTTCAAGAGATCTGAACTCCAGAGGATGATGATCCAGGGTTTGAATGATTCCTGTTTGCACTGTGAGCGACTGGTAATTCATCCTGCAGCTGCAGTCGGCTGGGGTACCACTGTCAATGAACTCTGGTTCAATGAACAGTTTTACCTGCTAAATAAAATAAAAATGCCAGAGGGTAATATACTCTCACTCCCTTGCTCTTCAGAAGCCACTGGGTGTTGTTGCGCTGTTGTTTTTGCCTTCAGCAGGGTCTGAGCTAATCGCCGCCCTGCTGCTTTCATCCACGACCAGGAGACGCAAACGGGAGCAGACAGCAGCAAAATTAGCACCGAATCTGTCATCGAACAAACAGCGACTCGCTTGTTAAGGCACTCAAGTGCTGCTTCCCCAGGAACACGGCTGAGTAACCGGGTTTTAATCCTCTACAGAAACAAGCCTCCTCTTTCTGTGTTGCCTGTAAAATAGCCGATATGTCGAACATCTTAAATGCCTAAGCCAGTCGTGAAGTTGCTTAGATCTGTAGGTTTGTAACTCGGGGCAGCCGCACGCATGCTGAACCAATCCTTCCACCGAGACCTGTATGGATGGAGTCACCATGACCACGTAACTAGCAGAACACCCGTTTCTCCTGCCACACCACTGGGAGCATCTCTACATCTCAGGCACGGGCCTCACCATCCCTTGTGGCTGAATGCTCTACTCTACCACAATCACTTGGTGTTTCTACCCAGCGCAAGAAGGCTGCAAGGTTGGTCTTCCTCATCCCTCCCAGACTTGCTGTCTATAGGAGCCAGAAACTCCCAAAGCAGAGGCAAGGGGTATGTGGGAGATCCACCCCAACTGAGAATCTCAGCACGGTCGGGGTTGGAAGGGCCCTCTGGAGATCACCTCGCCCGAGCCCCCTGCTCCAGCACGGTCACCCAGAGCAGGATCGCCTGGTCCAGGTGGGGATGGAATCTCACTGGAGAAGGAGACTCTACAAGCTCCCTGAGCAGCCTGGGCCAGGCTACAACACCCTCACAGGACAGAATTTTTTTCTCCTGTTCAGGTGGAACCTCCTGGGTTCCAGTTGGTGCCCAGTGCCCCTTGTCCTGGCGCTGGGCACCACTGAGCAGAGTCTGGCCCCAGCCTCTTGCCACCCAGGGGCCCTTTAGGTCTTGCTCAGCATTGCTCAGCTCCCCTCTCAGGCTGCTCTTCTCCAGCTGAGCAGCCCCAGGGCTCTCAGCCTTTCCTGGGCACAGAGATGCTCCTGGCCCCTCATCACAGTAGTCCTGCTCTGAAGGAATCAGTTAAACTGACCGTTCTACGCGTGCACCTCCTGCTATGGGTGGTGAGGACCTGCAGCCCTTCTTAGCAGGAGAGGCAGAAGGTGCCAGCTGCCTTTGCTAAAACAAGACTGAAGAAAAGAAAAAAAAAAGAAAAAAAAAAGAACAAACACAACAAGAATGAAGAGCTGAGGGTTTACTGCCTGGCAGGCAGCATCATTTTGTTCCGTGTGGCTGCTTATCTCAAGTATTACTGCACCCCGGTGGAAAGCCACCGACTGTGTAACCTGACGAAATGTGGCAACCTCTCCTCTGCACATCAAGGCAGATAAGGAGCGATCGGTGGCGACGTGGCGCGGTGCACTTGGGTCCCCTGCGATGAGATAACGCGGTATCTCGACGAGCCAGGGAAAGTCATAAAACTGACAGGAGGCAGCTGAAGAGTTTTGGTCCTGTTAAGTCAACAGCAAAGGGCAAGGCCCTGAGGATGTCACAAGTATGCATCTTCTCATCTCGTGGCATTACGTACGAACTTAGAAAGATTCACTGAGAAATGTAGGTGCATTTCAGGACCCACGTTAAGATTAATGTAGGGTGAGGGTCCAGAACTGCTCTAAGATCCTCCCAGGCTCAAGTCCTCTGCTAAGACTTATGAACAACCTTCCACACATGCTAACTTTTTCCTCGACTGCAGAGACAGTACTGTAAGAAGTCTCAGGGACAGTTCCTTGACATTGGGAAGGACTTGACTCCTCCACAAATCTTTGTTATTGCCCACAGACTGGACACGTATCCACAGAGAGGCAGACATTATGCAAAATGAAGTTGTAAATCAGTCCCGAGCACAAAGACAGACCAGACAGAAGCACCTCTGTCCTGAACCTGACACCATCCTCCCTGTTGTCCTGGATGTGGCTGGCACCAACTGAAGACGACTGGTCCACCCATGGGAACTTCGAACCCTTTACCCTTGGGATCTACAGGGACTTTCACTGATCGCACCAAAAGAATAAAATCTCTGCAGCACATTTTTTGATAGCAAAGAAAAACCAGCATCAACTTTAGGACCTTCTCCATTCATCATTCAAAAGAATTATCCACTTGGTGGCAGCTGGGTTTTGAAGCACACTGATGATGCAGATGCTCCCCGTGTTTCGGTGGCCCTTGGGGAAGCAATTTGTACAGGGAAGGAAGGGAGGAGAAGGAAAGTCTGGCTGGCTGCTGGTGTTCATACAAGAGCAGTCAGCATTAAGAGAAGCAGAAATGCTCTGGATGTTTCCTGAAGCTTGAGGATACTCAGCTAAACAACTGAAAAGTCATCGGAGCTGCTTCAGTGCGACAGGGAGTAAAAGACAGATGAAGTTGTAGCTCTTCACTCTTTCTTCACAAGAAAACACTGGGAGGTGAAGCTAAATGAATGTCAGCCTCAATGGACAGCTGTTAAGACCACACACATCTCCTTGGAGGGACACAGTAAGTGGACTCAACTCGCCAGAGCAAGGGAAAGCTTGACAGAGCCTCTAGCTAAGCTGCAAACCCATCCTCCAGGCTCATCTCCAGCCATCCCTCTTTGTTAATGAAGAGCCACTGTGGACACCCATCTGCAGATGAGCACAAATCACTTGCATCTTCCCCCTCACTGCCCTTTAATGTAATTCTTTGTGTGACCATTCCTCCTCCCTTATCCCACATACATCAATTCTTAAAGAGAAATTCAGAAGCTCACACTGAAGGAAAAGCTGGAGCACAGTCTAGACAAGAGGAGGAGACTAGATGTTGACTTTGAAACATCTCAGTCCCCTTGTTGGGAGCGAAACTGCGTCCTGGTTTTGAGTTCAAACAGAACTAATTACGTTCAGCGATTTCACTTTTCAGCTCAGTCTCTAACCAGCTGCACTTGCTGAAGTTCAGGGCAGATTTTCGCACAGCCTCTGCTTCCAGCAATGATAACGCTCCATGTTTACAGTTACTACGACGGGTTGGGGGGTGCAGAAAGGCTCTTGCTGATCCTTGCTCCTGTGCAGACCAAGGTCACTGCTCAATCTTGTGCCACACGCTGGGGTGCAGTGAGTAAGAGGTGGCACCTGTGGGGAGGAGTGGCCAGGACAGGTGACCCCAAACTGATCAACGAGGGGATCCCACCCTACGGTTCAGTATGAAGCTGAAGGACTCTGTCCATTCTTTTGCCTTCAATCCTGATCCATATGTTCCTGCATCCAGCTCCTGAATTCAGTTCCCGTTTACTGCTCAGTAAACTTCCCCACGACCTGCTCCACAGCATCAGTGGCGACGGCGATATTTTGGTTGGAAGACACCTTTAAGATCATCAAGTCCAACTGTTCATCTAGGACTGCCAGGGTACCACTAAAGCACATCCTTCCGCACCACATCTCCATGGCTTTGCAACCCTTCCAGGGACCACAGCGACTCCACTCTAGGCCACGGCTTCACAACCCCTTCTGCACAAATCAAAGCGTATTCGCCTGAAGCTTCCAGCGCAGGCGGCACTGAGGTAAGCGTGAATTCGCTGGATTTTCAGCTAGGTTTGTTCCATGGATTCACAGTTAGGATTCTTAACGGTCTTATTTTAAATTAACAACTTCTCTCCTTCCCACCCCAGCAGACGGTTTTGCTAACGAACAGCTGGTTCACCAGCGGATTTCTTTCAAGCAGACGGACCCACTGCCAGCGAACCCGGAGCACTTACTCCAAGCAACTGGAGCCTAATTAAATCAAGTTGTTGGTACAATGGGAAAACACACTGAGTGAGACAAGCTGCACCTAAGTCGCCATTGTCTTATATCATTTATAGGCAGAAGAAAAGCATACGCCCCTTTCTGCCCCCAGATAAATACAGCGGAGAAAGCATCAGTAGTAGGATATTGGAGAAGCAACCTCATGTGTATCATCTGTGCTCTAGATGGTTTTGTTCAATGAAGTTCTTCACATTTTAAGGCCAGTCAGACCTTATTAAAATTCAATTTACCGTACTATCTTTTTTTACTACCAGCCTTACAATTTGGGAATCCAGGTTGATACTTTGTACTTTGAAAACTGCCCTGCTGAAATGGCTTGTGGCCTCTGATGTGTGCCTTCTTTCACAGATTCCAGCATCTTCCGGTTTACAAACGCAAGATCGCTCTCTTCCGAGCAGCTTTGCAGATGTGACCCAGCTCAAAGTCCATTTCAGTTCCCTTTTGTGCACGATCATAAGAGGTGTAGAGAGACCACAAGGATCGTTGGCCAGGATAGCTCTAAACCTGTTCTTGGCTGTAGGTGAAGAGGGGATGGTACTGCTGGCTGGGGGAGGGTGCTCAGTTCTGCTGCCCCATCTTAAACAGCCTACCCAGGGAAGTGGTGGAGTCACCATCCCTGGAGGCGTTCAAGAAATGAGTAGACCTGGCACTTCAGGGTGTGGTCTGGTGGCCACAGAGGTGTTGGATAGAAGGCTGGACTTGATGATCTTAGAGGTCCTTTCCAACCTTGATGCTCCTATGGTTCTATGATTTACCTGTGCTTACCCTGTACCGCGGGAACAGAAGGTAGTCAACTTTTTTTAACACAGTGTGACTTGAGTGTGTGCAGGGAGAAGATTTAAGTATAACTAGAATTTCCTGTAGTTACTTCTCAAGAGTAAAGTTCTGTTTGTGATAGTAAATGCAATTTTAGATATCACAGAATGGCTTGGGTTGGAAGACACCTTTCACAGGCATCTAGTGGAACCCCCCTGCAGGGAGCAGGGCCATCTGCAACCAGAGCAGGTTGCTCAGAGCCCCCAACAACCTCCCCTGCAATGGGGACAGGGATGGGGCAGCGACCACCTCTCGGGGCAACCTGGGCCAGGCTCTCACCAACCTCAGCATGAAAAATTTCTCCCTTCTCTCCAGTCTAAATCCCCCTTGTTTAGTTTCAACCCATTCCTTCTTGTCCTGTCCCCACAGGCCCTGCTCCAAAGTCTGTCCCCATCTTTCTGCCAGGCCCCTTGAAGCCCTGCAAGGCCCCCAGAAGGTCTGCGCGGAGCCTTCTCTTCTCCAGGCTGAACCCCCCCAGCTCTCCCAGCCTGGCCTCCCAGCAGAGGGGTTCTGTCAGCAGAACCTGCACGTGTAGGCTCACCATTTTGCATTGCCAGTCTCAAGTTTATCACCATATTTTCTCCTCCATAATTTTCCTGCATGTCCTGGCTAGTGAAAACACTAGCCCACTGCACGCAGGGCATTTTTGAAACAGTATTTTGAGGCGAGATAACATAGTATTTCTCAAGGCTAGAGAAGGCCACGTGGTTTGGTGCAGCTTGCCTGGCCTTTCTGCATTGCAGGAGGTTTCAGGTACGTGGTACTGTGCTTGATCCGGTTATAACATTAGCTGAATTGGATGTTGAAGGAGAGCAGCAGCTTGCGAATTCTTTCAAGATTAATGGAAACTTTTGTTTTACCTTAATTAAACTTCCCCCAGTTAAATCAAAGTCCTCTTTCCCAAGTAGATGTACGTTATAAATAGCATTATTAGAGGTATAACTTCATCAAGCTTATCCACGTGCTAACCTTAATGTTTGTGCCTTGATTTGCTGCTGCAGTAAACGGTTTATCCCTTCTTTTTTCACCGGGCCTTGGTGATTTCACTTCTGTGGCACGCATGTATATGTCACATAGAAAATAGAAGATATATATATATATATGTTTCCTGTAGTGGTTTATGCAGCTCCAAGTTGGGCCATCTTGCAGGCAGGTACCCTTCTCTCTCTGGTTCTTACCACCAAGCAACTGCGGCCCTTTGGGTGGAAGCAGCTTGTAGGAACAAGGTATTTTTGCTTCCCACTGCATTCCACTTCCCTCCCTTGGCTGTAGCTTCGTTCACCATGCAGACGTGTCATCCCCCACCCTTCCCACCTCAGCTGGAGGTGCTGAGGAGTACGTATCACTGTCATCCTCCCGCTGCAACCCAGACAGCATCCTCAGCGCTCACACATAGGCCCATCACTCTATTCCTGTTGCTATTAAATATGCTGTTCAACAAAGGCTTCGATTTCCAGGGCTGCCAGACTTCTGGTCCATCCAGTAGCACAATTAGAAGGCATGCAGACGCAGTGAAACCATCATCCTCCTTCTCCAGCTGACATCAGGACATGCTCCAAAATAGTTCATGTGTTTCACAGATCCTGAGCACTCGAGTCCCCCTCCATCCTTATTCCAAGACTCATTAACATTTGAGATGATCCGAATTTTAACCTACGTCCAGAACTTTTGGAGTTGGTTAGTTTGGGGATACTGTGGCCTCAAGGTTTGGGTTTGGTTCAGTGGTGGGATCCCACTTCAAAATGAGTGTAGCCAGCGGATGTCGTGACAGTTAAAGTATACAACTTACGTGTCAGAACTCAGGTTGTTTTAACGTGACCCTTTGTTGCACCTCCGTGTCAGGCCAGGCTTAGAGGTGGAGGTGTTTATTACTAGGACGGTGCAAAGAAGCTACAATCAGCAGGAGATTCAATTCACTAGGTGTTGTCCAAACAGGCAGCGAGTGACAGCTTCCTGCCCCAAAGAGCTGACAGCCAAGCGGTATAAAATGAACAGCAGCAGAGTATGAATCCATTATCAGATTTAAATAAATTGATTTCCTCAGTCCATCAGCCATTTCATGAGTTTCTGCCAAACGTGTTCCCCTCTTGCTGACCCAGCCAGCCCGACTCCTTGGCAGCATTCCTGACATCTCCAATGATTAACCCTTTCTCGTGTACTGACTGCCACCATCTCTGCTTGTAACGCATTAATTGCTGTTCCACTTGGGCTTTGAAGGGGCGGTGTCCTGTGAGGGGATTTAATGGGCTTTTTCTTCCCAGCCTGTCCCACTAGCATTGGCCAGCACGTGTTCCTACCAGTTGTACTGCTGCAAGATCTCTCTCTAGAGGTTAGCTGGGAGCTTTACCCACCCCGTCTTAAGCCTGTGGTAGCTTTAATACCTTAATATTAGTCAAGCCTTTCTCTTTCTCGCTTTAATTAGGTGTTATTTAATCTTCTGTGCACTCTGTCTCCGACTGGGAAGTGTGCGGGAACCAGTGACTTTGATTATTCCCATACAAGCAACGCTTTGTATGTCATTCTGCTCGGGGAAGGAAAGCTCTGTATGCTGCCATCACGAGACAGATGCCATAGTGATACTTAGGTCCCTTAATCACAGACATCCAGTTGCCAAAGATGTTGAGGAGGTGAGCTCCTCTTGGTTTCAGTGAGAACTTTGGTAAACCCATCCAGTTTTGCTGAGAGGCACACACTTGGGTTAAAGGGACCAGCAGTGGGCACCATCTGGGGCTGAAATGTGTCATCACATGATAATGAGGAAACCTGAAGGATTTCCACAGTGTCTTAATTTGTATACAGAGCAGAATTCATGATTTTTGGAAAAAAACCTAGACTCGACGTGCCCTGGTATGGGTTTTTGGACCAAAGTCTAGATGTCTGCTAGGCACTATCAAAAAACCCATCCCTGATACTTCGGGCAAATCAGTTTGGCCGTCAGCTGTAGCCTCAGTCCCAGGAACTTGTACCAAACGGAGGAAGTAAACAAAACTGCTGGATCTAGAGCTGTAGGTTGAGGGCACGGGGCAGCATATCCCCAAAGAGAGCTGCCACGATTCTGTGGGTGCCACCGCTGTCTGGGAGCACCGTGTGGGACAGGAGGAGGAGATGGGAGGACAAGCTCTGTGTGGCCTGAAAGACTAGTTTGTAGAAGAGCGAGTGTATTGGGACAGCTGGTATTCTCTGAGAGTTGTAACTGCTCGGTGTGTCCTGAGCAGAGTCGGCACCATTCAGAAATTTCTCATGCTTCTCCTGTGTTCCTGATGTGGGAGCCTGGCGTGAAACTCCCCAAGGGCTGGATGAGGTGTTGGAGCGCTTGGAAGATAGGAGACACTGATGTAGATCTAGGACCTATGCCCGCTCAGTAAGTGTCCTGCACTCCATGAGCTTAGATGTGTGCATAGGTGTGACCTGGGCAGTGGCAAGGCTCATTAAGTGTTCTTCTGACCCCTTGGCTTGCTGTCATGTTGGACCCAGCACATTCAGCCTCACTTGGCAGCTTAGGGTTGAGTTTGAGAGCGGTGATTTGTGCCCCTGCTCTGTTTGGGAGAGGAACGCAGCAGGAGCAGGTTTCTCATCAGCAAATAAGGAAATACTGCCATTCAGAAAAGGAATACTTATTAGGAGAGTTCAGTCTCAGGGGTATTTCTCCCTGTTTTTTTCTCTTCGGCATCTCGTTGTGAACATCTGGATTAACCTTGGGCCAATCCACCTGAGTGTGTTGCCTCAATTTCCCCACGTGTCCAAGTGGGATAATACTCAGCTACCTCGCATGGGCATTTGTTACACTTAATTAATGTTGTAATGTGTCTTTGGTTCCTCTGATAAAATGCACCATGTGAATGCTAAGTTGTTTCTACTGATTGGGTTGTTAATTAAATGTGCACATATAAATGATTTATTGGCATTAGAGAACTAAGACTCAATAATTAAAAATATTAACATTGAGGTGCTTGGGTCAATTTTAAGCCTGTATCATTCAGCTACTTAAGAGACTGAAACTAATGGCACTGGGAGTGGAAGGGAAGCAGGAGTCGGACCAGCTAATGACGTATTTTGTGGTATTTCTACATGGAGACTGGTTTAATGACAGGATCCAAACTCCAGCGTCTGGCCCAGGGAAGCCACTGGCAGCACCAGCAGTGCTCTGAGCTTTTTAGAGCACGGGAGATGCGTCACCTGGAGGTGATCCCTCTCGGGCCAGCTTAGAAACCATTTGTCAGGCTTTGGAGGAGCATGCTCCAATTCAGCGCGGAAGCTGATGTGCCTTATTAGCTCTTGTAGATCAGGAAAAAGCATGAAAGAAAGGATATCTGGGACATGCTGACATGGATCACCTCCTGTTGAAAGCTCCTGTCCCAGCACTGGTTTGTTCCCACAAAGTAGCATGGTGGTTCAGTCTTTAACCGTAAGGCTTCTGCCTCCTTGTGTTCTTCTGTCCTCTGGTTTCTATATAGGCAGACGCTTCTGAGGTAGATGTGGGAATGAGCCGTAGCTGACAGCCCAGGCTGGGTCCAGAGGAACAGATATGTCACCCTAGTGCAGTAAATGAGTTCAGAGACCTAGAATCACAGAGCTAAGGAGATAAGAAGGCCTGTGGCAGAAGGTACGGTTGATCGATTGCATACTGGGACCAGAAGAGGAAGGTTAACCATCATCTGTTCCCTTTCTGAACCCAAGGAAGATGTGCACGTTGGTGCTAGCATGGTGGAGGTCAAAAGGGTTGGAAAGAAAAGGAAACTGTTAAGTAAACTGGATTTTGGAAAGTGGATTCACGAGGAGAGGAAGAAAGAGATAGAAAGATGCAGAAGAGGCAGTTGAAACTCCAGGACAGAGTGCTGGAAGTAGGGTTTTGAAGAGAGATGCCATGCAAGGGACAACGATCTCAGAATACAAAACCCCTGAAGGATCTGGGACAGATGGTGTGAGAAAGATGAAAGCATTCTTGCACAAATGAGGGAATTGCTGATTCAAGTGTGAAAAGGAATATTTGAAAGAGGGAGCTGAGCAACTGAGGAGCGTTGGATAGAGTTGGGCTGCAAGAGAAAGCACTGACTTGGCAAAAAAGGGAGGAGGAGGAAAAACAGAGAAGAGGATGGGAGAAACACATCGCAAGTGTGAAAGAGGCGTAAGTGAAGCAAATAAACATGAAGCAGGGTTTAAACAAATTGGAGTTTGCCCTTCACAGGAGGGCAAGGAGTGGGATGTATATTAAAGAGGACCGAGGAGCTGAGATGTAAGGGGAAGGATGTCTTTTAAGGGTTTCCCACTGGCATCTGTTCCTTCCCAGTGCAGCAACTGGGAGTGGTGGTCCTGGCAGTGTTTCAGGACTGGGCTGTGCCGCACTCGTGGTAGGCTTGCAGGGTACACTGCTCATCTGTCCGGTTTGGGGTAGCTTGGACTGAAAAGGCTCATCGTGTTCTGCTGTGTTCTGTTTACGGCTCTGATCCCTGGTAGTTTGTCATCAATCTGCAAAAAATCAAAATCTAAACCAACCAGATTTAGGTCACATTTCTGAATTGCTCTCATGCACATCGGTGGCTCTTCTTCCTTCAGCTTGCACATTTTGTTTCTGACGAGGATTTGGAAGGGAGGCATAAGCGATAGCAATGATAGCTTGGGTTTGCCACGCACAGCACTGATGGGCAGGGCAGCGTGACCTTGGCTGGCGAGAGATTAAATTCATCACCTCCAGCGTGATGTAATGACTGACTGTCACAAACAGCAGAAGAGAAAAGGAGGCAAATCCATCGGCAGTAGGAACGCGGCTCTCGGCCTGTGCAGTTGTCGAGCGATGTAGGGTGTTACGTCGTGTAGAATTGCCCAGCGAGTATTTGGGGGCTTCAAGTAGGAAGAGATGCTAAAAGCTGTTTGCACTAAACTAATGCCCGGTGGTTTCGCGGTATCGATGTGAATGTGTCGCGTGTTTAAGTGTATGGCTTTGCAGGCGCATTGCAAGCTGTATTTCTAGAGCTGCTGCTGCAGCGCTCAAGGCCTTGAGCCTGTCCTTTCTGGGGAGCATCTGAAATCTCCAGATATACGACCGTAGGAACGAGTAGCTTCAGACACCTTGTCACAGATAGATGGGCAGCAGAGCCCAGTATTCCCACATACAGAGGAGGAGAAGATGACTTGCCCTTTGGGGGAGGAGGGTTAATGCCAACGTAATTTGGTTTTAATATATGTCTCCCCAACCTTGCCTGCTGGGGAGCGTGCAGCAGCTGTTAGAGCTGTGTACTTCGCTTTGCAGTAGGCGCGGAATAATAAGTGTCTGACAAGTTATTCTCATCTTGAATTCTAAACAAATTAGGCATTCATCAAAACCAGTTTTGTTCCAGAACGATTAAATTACGGAGGCGGTTGCGTGCAATATATCAACAATTCCTGGGGTGGGTTTTGCTAGCTGGCTCTCCTGCCTTTGCAGAGCTTTATTTGTCCTCTTCCCATCACTTCCATTGGCCTTGTTTCCGTCTCGAATACAAAACGATGTAGAAACGACTGAATAGGTGCCCGTTTGCAGCACCATCCACATGCATACTTCTATTTTCCTCTAGCCTGGTCTTCAGTTGCCTTGTTGATCTTGTTTTCTTGCGAGGTACATGCTGAAAAGAAAGGTCATGCTAAGAAAAAGGGATTTCTCACTCCTTATTCGAGGGTGTCAAGCCTTGGACTGCTTTCCTCTGGGCACCCATGTGCTGTGAATGCAGAGACCTAGCTCTATATGTGATGGCAAATAAGCGTCCAGTTACACAACAGCATCTTGTGCTGAGGTTGGCCTGAATAGGAGGAGAAAAACGAATTGAGTGTAAAATGCGAAAACGAGAAGGCTGCTTCTTCAGGGAGCAGGAGAGAGGGATATATTCACGTATTGAGAGTTGCACTTAGAATCTACCAGACGTGGAAGTGTCGGAAAACTTGATGAAAGCATCCCTAGTATAAAGGTTAAAGTCTGGAATTGTAGCAAAACGAAGGGAGGGATTCAAGGAGCTGTTGAATTTCTACCTGCACACGTTTCCAAGCGAGACGCACTTCATCTTGTTGCAGAAGCCGCAAACTCTGTGTTAGAAAACACTCATTTGTTTGAAAGCTTTTTTTCCCCCTCCTTTGTAGTGTATCCGTGCATTCCTGCGTGAGAAGAAACTTAAAAGCGTGTGATTGTAGGCAAGGCTTTCTATAGAAGGAGCACCATCATCCTTAAATCTCGGTGTTGACATGCTAAGAAAATCTTTATGATGCTGTGTGGGTGGAATTACATAGCATTTATAAATATAAAAACCCCAAAGATTGTGTGTTTGCAGCTGGGTCTAGAAGGAAGCGCAGGTGAGACCTTGTTCAGATATATTGAGTTGTTGCTCATTTTGGGGCCCAGATAAGTCGAAGGAGGCTTTATCTCTGGGTGTACAAAGGGATTACCTTCAGAATGAGATAAAAATACAGTTTCTAAGGATTAAAAGACATGGTTTGGCCCCCTGTGTTCTGTTCCAGGTTTAAAACTTGAAGAGTTGGGTGTCGCTGCTCCTAACATGTCTTTTGTAATGCCTCATTCGTTAAAGGAGAGCTCAGTTTAAAGAAGTAATTAATTGCTGCTACGGCCTGATGTTCACAGTATAAACAATATTCCCTTAAAATCATTCGAAAGGGATTAATGTTCGGGGAGCCTGATGGCCTATGAAGTAAATTCCACCACGCAGGGAGGCAGAGGGTTGTGCACCACTTCAACCACCCCACCGTGCATCCCTTCGCCGGTACCGATTGTATCGCAACAATGGAAAAAAGAAAATAAAAATTCCACGTGCAGCACGTTGTCCTGCTGGGAACAGATCTCATCTAGCAGTTCAGCTTTCAAAAAGCTCTCTGTTTTGGTACGCTGGAGGTTCATTGTATTTCCTAGGTTAGAATTTGCCGTTTTCTTTCAAGAACAAAAGCTGACTTGAGTCACACAACAAGAAAATAACCAGGTCTTGGGGGAATTAAGAGTGAAAAGCCATTAGAATCTCCTAATTACAAGATGAAGAGCAGTCGAGCGGTGGTGGTCGGTTGGGGAACTGTGTTTTGATGCATGAAGAGACTTTGTGTGTGATGTCGATGGGAAACATTTTGGTGAAATACGTTTTGGAGATGGGCTGGAGCTTAGTCCTAAAAGCCAACTATTAACTGAGTAATAGTTGCCATCTTTAGTAAGGACGGCTTAGGTATTAAGAATGATGAGAGCACAGCTTTATAGCTTTAGTGCCATAAATGCAAAGCATGACATCTTCCCTCCTTCGTGCCGCAGAATGAACTATTCAAAAGATAATAATGAACTTCGCATCATCGTGAGGACTCAATTGTGCTCTGCTGCCTGCTTCCCTAATCCCATCCATCTCAAACACTCCCGAATCCAGAAGGATGAGTGAAACCAGCAACAAAAATACACCTGAGAAATCAAAAATCACTGGCTCATTCAGCGGGTGAAACGCGTTTTAGATTCAAAAACAAAGAGTGGGGAAAAAAAAAAACCCAATAACCCACCAAGGACTGAGATTAAAGAAGAAAAATATGGGAAGTCTTCAGACAAGTTCATTGATTGTGAGAGGGAAAAAAAAATAATAAAACAAACTTGACACACGATTCTTACTAGGGAAAAGTTCCCTATTCTTTCATTCACCTTCCACTTTGCCTTTCCTCAGCTTGCTCACTTGCCCTTCCCTAAGGAATACCCAGAGACAGCCCCTGAACTCCAATCGCTTCTCCTAAATCCCACAGATTTCAAAGGGCAAAATTAGAGGGACTTGCCTGTCAGGCATCCTCCACAATCCTGAATGAGAAGTCACCTGAAGCTCTAGATGAGTTTTCTTTTGTTTACGGCCTTTCAATAATTCAGAGCGAGGAGTTGTCAAGCTGAATCTGCCAGGCTCCCTTGACTTTGGACTTACGCTATTAGGCTGCCTGCCTATTGTTTATAAAGACAAAAAAGAAAACGTTCCGGGATCGTATGTCTGCACGGGAGGGGAGACAAGGGCTAGAAGAACAAGGGCTGTCAGGACACAAGTCATAAAAAACCCAGATGGGAAAGCAAGAGTAGGCAATAGGTGAAATACAGACATACCAGTAAAGCAGCAAGAGCAAACGGCTATAAATAAACAATGCCAGCGGTTTCTGGTGGCATGCGACAGTATTCTTTAAAAAGGTAAACCCTAAATGCAAATGGCGACTTTAATTAGCAATTAAAAGCACAACTTTCCAGCTCTACAGCTGCAGCCACCTCTCCCAGATCTGTCTCACTTCGGCAAACCAGTGACAGTCATCAGGCAGTGGGCCAGCACTTAATAATCAGCCCAAACCTCAGAGAGAGCCAATTTCATCCTTTCTCCCTTTCTTCTCTTTCTTCCCGGCCTCTTTGGGCACACAAAGATTTACTAGGTCCTGCCTGGGGACAGCCGCAAACCACAGGCAGCGGCCCTTGGCATCCCAGGGAGCTCCCGCACTCCAAGGTGCCTTTTAGATCTATTTATTCTTGATTTTTTTATTTATTTTTTTTAAAATGACTCTGAGGCGCGCACAGCTTTGATGGGGTTTTGCAGAGTCATTTTTAATCAGAGCCGCAAACCTGGCTTTACAGCAAACGGCTGTTTCTTGAAGCAGCAAGAAAAATCGAGAGGGAGGGGGGACGGGCAGCTCTGCTCCACATCTCGCCAACCAGAACGGAATCACCTCCGCAGTCGGTTTGCTAAACCTAACGAGGAACTTGAAAAAAAAAATAATAATAGGCCGTTTTAATACAAAAAGCAATAACCGTGATGACAGTCTCACTTTAAACTGCCGAGTTGTATTAACTCTTGGCAACCGCACTTAGCTGTGGATGCTGCAGACAAAACCCTGCCTAAGGGCTGTGCCCATGTGGTGGGACAGCGCGGCTGGGCAGCAGTCACTGCTGAGGATGCTGCAGGAGCTGTCTCGGCATATTACAGGATGATAAATGTGTATGGAGAGGAACGATCTGGTTTAGTCGGCTCTCCTAAAGCAGACAGAGACCTCCACTTTACTCTAGGAAGACTGCAGCAGTGGACAACACACATACGTTTTGCCCACAACTGGTTCCAGCAGCTTCCAGCCCTACAAAATTCCATGATTAAACCAACCTTTTATTACACTGCTTTTTATCCCGGGCTCCTGACTGTAGCAAATCCTACACGAAACATGCTGTAACTCATGCAAAGAGGCCGAAGAAAAGTGGATTCCAACAACAGGAAAGTACCAGTAAGTGGGAAAGTCGAACTCCAAAAGCCGGAACCATTCTAGCCAGGAGACAAAGAAGCTGCACGGGGCACGTGCGCCTGCTCAACAGCCTGAAACGCGGCACCGACGGCTCCTTTCTGCCTCGCTCGCCGACCATCAGCTAACAGCAGGGCCTGGAGCTGCAGCGCTGTTAATAAGTCCCTAAATCTCCTGGCCTTGAATATGCTCCTCAAGTCCGGGGAACAGCTTGCCAACAGTGGGCTGCCTGCCAGCGGCCCTAGCACAAGGCCATTAAACAGCGAGCTGCTTTTCATTCCTTTGTAAAAAACGATTTATTTTTAAAATTTTGAATGTGGTTTGTGCATCTGAAAGAAGTTGCCGGCTTCCAAATGTTCCTTGATCACATCCCGCTCTCAGGTAGGAATCCTGAGGGGCTGTCAAGCTCACATGGCACAGCCTGAAAATCCTTCAGTCACACCCTTCCCCCCATGATCTGATCACATCGTTACTCTGTTCTAGGCTGGTAGTGGAGATTTAGGACAAGCTGATGGTTCTACACACTTCCCACTGGAAAAAGGATATGAAAAAGAAGACAAGAATTCTTAAAAGCAGGGCTTTGTTGCTAGCATCGCTGCACCTGCAGCACGGGGAGCGGTGGATCACATTGCAGCTCTGCTTAACACGCTTGCCCAGTGGGCTTGGGTAGCTGGAACCTCAGCTAGTCCTCCTCTGGGTTCCCAAAGAGGAAACAAAGGTGCATCAAGGGGCTTGATTTTCCTTCCTGGCTGCTCCACAAATCCAGCAGCAGCTCAGCTACTGGCAGACCTTTAAGCTTTCAGAGGCTTCTGCAGGTGGAGTGAGCCCTTCTGACTGCACGCCCAAACGATTTCTAGCTAACGTACTACATGGATTTAACCCACTCTGTTCAACATCTCCTAACAACTTTATTCCAAAAAAACCCAGAAAGCATTTTGCTTTCTAATGAGCCAGCAAACATCTTCAGAACTATCGTTCTTCCTCTGATGTACTCACAAGCAGCTCTGACATGCTCATGGTTTCGCAGCACTGCCAAGACCGAGAAAGGTCTTCAATAAAGCGAGATGTGGGTAATGTTCTACATCACTGTTTAAGGACAATTCAATCATCTTTGTTCTGGATTAAAGCCTTGCTCTCGATTAATCTTAACAGAGCAATGAACAGGAAATCCACATCGCAGGAAGTGGGAACGATTTTATCTTTAAACCCAATTCGCGAGCAAAATCATCTCTCTTACAATGGGTAATTCTGCTGCTGTTTAAGTTACTTTCACACAGTGCGTATATATATAAAAAAATTATCTCTAGATATCCGAAATTGAAATGACTGTTTTTAATGCTCCCCGTCATTTTGAATGCATGCGAAGACTAACAATGCTGTGTCAAAAAGAAGAGCTCGACAATCAAGAAATCTATTAATCTACCAACAGCACTAATAGCAAAAGAAGTTTAAAAAGCCTCAAGTACATGGAGGCAAAAAATGGTGTCATTTTCCCACTGGGATTATAGGAGTGAACAAACCCCCTTGTGTTTTGACACAGTACTTCTGATTTCATAATATCCTTCGGCTACATAAACACAAGAATACAAACTGAGCTCTGCTGGCAAAGGGCGAGGGAAGGCAAACACACACTCACAGTGTTTGATTTCTTTCTTAGCTAACCTGTTCCATTCTCCCTTGATTTTAGATATTCATTCCAAAGAGATGCTGCTGTTGACTCGCTCCTCAACAGACCCCTCAGAGCCAGCCACCCCTCGATTTTCTCCCGTCTTCACAACACCTCCAATGTTTCAGAGAGGAGATGGTGAGGAACACAGGGCAAAATACAGTGGATATGCGAAAACAAAACTAACTGTCCTCCGTCAAGAGTAAAGATGACTTGCTTCTTGTCACAGCAAACTCACGTGCACCGTGACAATCAGCAGCAAAGGTCCCACGAAGAGTTTGTGATCATCTACTGCTTCCAAAGAAGAAAGGAATGATAGTATAGAACAGAGGTCTCTAAAAAAAGGCACGTGCACAGAGCACAGACACAGTATGAGTTTGGGTAAGGAGAGACAGAGAGGCTGGGGCTTGGTGTGTGTCACACTAATTATTTCACTAACTTAGATCTGCAGTGAGCTGGGCTCAAATTCCACATCCCTACATTATCTGAAATGAACAGAGAAGCCCCAGCCCGGCTGAGAACACACTTGTCTGTATCATAAACACACATCAACAATGTGAACATCCAAAACCTGTATAAAAATGAGGTTTTGCAGCTCCCCTCCCCACTCCAGAATGGGTAATTCCCAGGTTTGAAATGAGTAACAGAAGTCAGAGGTTTAGTGGTGGACTTGGGAGGAGAAGACTGTCCTTGGCCCCAGTTCCATGCCCAGATGGCTCTGCCCTTGGGAGGATATTCGGAAGCTCTTCCTCACAGAAAGGAGGATAAAACACTGGGATGGACTGCCCAGGGAGGTGGTGGAGTCACCGTCCCTGGAGGTGTTTAAGGCCAGACTGGATGCCACACTTAGTGGCAGGGTTTAGCTGAGTGGTGGTGGTAGGTCATAGGCTGGACTCGATGATCTAAGAGGTCTTTCCTAGCCTTAATTATTCTATGATTCTATGAAACCAAGGAAAGGCCAGACGAGAGATGGCTGCAGAGGCTGGCCAGGAGATGTGGAGAGGGGCTGATTTTGTGTTAGAATCATGGAATCATTAAGGTTGGAAAAGACCTCTAAGATCATCAAGTCCAACAAGGATACAGTGTTCAAGGATATACTGGAAAAGCAGCGGCCAAATTACATCTCTTCACCCTTAACTGTCCATCTAGCCAAACATTTATCCATCAGAAACCTCTGAAGCAGGATTTTCTCTTATACAAATATCTGAGCATCAGTACAGTGATCTTTCACATTGGGGATCTTCGCTTACTTTTGGCAAGGTAAATATATATATGTATTCTCAAGTTTTAAACCAAAGCAAACTGCCAGGCTCCCAGTGGAGGCTGCTGCCTGTTATAACACTACAAGTAAAGTTTCACAAGCTGCTAACTCCTGTTCTGCTTCAGATTTTCACACATTTCCCAATGAGTTGAATTTCTTCTTTTGCATTGTCAAGCCAAGCGTGAAGCTAACAAAAGCAGAACGCCAACAGCGAGATGAATCCTTCTGTACTAAATAAGGACATTTGTATTTCGCTTCCAGCTCATTTTCTCTCTTTTTTTTTTCTTTATTTCTGCTAGCCCAAATTCATCTTTTCAAACGCTGGAACTAACGGGCAAGTTGTGATGCAAGGCACACACAGAAGCACTGTTAACCTCCTATTTTCATCAAGGCTATTTTAATCTAAATGACTCAAGACATCTCCCAAGCACATACTCCCCAGCCTAGACCAGCCTGCTATTATTTGGTGGTCGGAAGAAACTTGGCCAGAGCAGTCTGCTTTGTAGGTCTTTCTCGGAAGAAAAAGGCAATTGAGCAACCTAGAAACTAGGAAGAAGGAAATATCACGTAATGCCTGATGTACACCGGGACGCTTGGCTAGCGGTGCTGAGCCTCTGCCAGTTAATTCACGGTGTTATCTGCAGATTACAGGTAAAAAGGAGCTTTTGTTTGCATTATTTATTCAATGCATCTGAACCAATCTTTCTTCCCAGTGTACGTAATGTTGCTTATCTTCCCTCCAGTATCTCTCATTATTATGAGTAAGTAGGAAGCAACGTCCTGGCTCACTTGTCAGCTCCCCAGGCTGCTCCGGCTACACCGCCCGCTTAACTTAGTGCTCGCTCCAGACAGAGCAAAACTAGAAAACCCAGTGCTGCACTACACAGCTCACTCCCCTTCAAGCTTGAGCAGCTAGGTAAGAGTTTTGGAAGCAATTATTATACACATTAATATATAAAAGCCGTAATTGTTTGAAGCGACGCTTCCTCCGAACACCTTGCGCAGCTCCATTCAGCCCCGAATTTAACAGTATCTTTCTGTCAAAAAGGTGCTCATTAAATTACTAACCACCATTTTTCCTGCCATACTGGCTTTCTCTTCCTTAGGAAGAGCTGATTATTGCAATTTGGTTTTGTAGCCTATATAAAATAATTACCTACCCTAATTACATAGCCAGGTAGCTTCAATTCAGAGCCAAGATTGCTTTCAAAGGAGCTCCTCCAGCACCAGCTAGAATTAGATCAGAACACCACAGAAAGGAAACGAAGGCTTATTTCAATAGGTTAAAAGGACGAAAATCCGTGTTGCTGCTGAAAAACCAGTTTGAGCAGTTCTTTTTCCAAGGAGTGTCCTAAAAGCCGTAATTCTTGCTTTACTAACACGCAGTGCAATAAGCCAGGCACAAGTTACTGGGTTTCAAAACGCGCTGGGGTTTTGTCGCTGATAACAGAAGGGCAGAAGGCACGGGAGAAGCTTCAGAACAGATGCCCGAAGACAAACAGTAACTCTGTTAATGCAGAGACCTACACGAAGTAAAGCTTTTGCAGAGAAAACCACCTGTGCATAAATGCTTCTACTTGCATTTCACCCAGAGGTTAAATTAGCTGATCAAAATCTAGCGCTGGAAAGGGGAAAAAAAAAAAGAAAAAGAAAAAGAGCAGCTCATATTTTTTCCACCTCATTTAGGCTCTGTAAAACATTAATTCCTGCCATTAAAATTGCTTAATTAGGAGCGCTGGAGCGCGAGGTTGATGCAGCCCATGAGCCAGGACTACTCAATGGTGGTGGCTGGGCAGGACTCACCATCAGGAGATGCGCTGAAGAGTGGAGAGAGAGAAGCAGAAAAGAAAAAAAGACAATATTGTGAGGTTGCTTTGAGTGCAATGGAAGCAGTGTCGCTCGTTAGAGGGAACGAGGTTACAAACCCACCTTCAAACAGCAGCGAGAGCAGACCACCAGCGGCGAGGGTTTCAAACCCCCTCGGCATGGGAATTCTGCTGCCGCATTGAAGCTGACTTCAAAGGCGGTGGTTAGCCCAATGCCAATGGCTTTTCACAACCTACTTCACTCTCTCTCTCTCACTTTGCTCTTGCTGGTCTGAAACCAGAGTCCTTCGGCACTAGGTATTGAGAGCTGCAGCTTTACCCCCCAGCTCCTACCTAATATGACTCTCTTTATCTGCTTCACAAAACACTGAATACTGCCTGACTTAGAGAGATGAGCTCCAAGAGCTCGGAACGTGTCTCACCGGCATTTTGTGACAACCAGAGAGATGGCGCTTCAAAAAACCCCCCAAACACCAACCAGCACCAACCTGGCAGTGGAAAGGACAGCAAAGGCTGCTCATGCAGGAGATGCACTGACTCACAGGAGACAAGCTTTGGCCACAGCATAAGATCAGGCAGGAGATGCTGGCTCAGTACCTGCTGAATCCTCCCTGGTTCCTACAGGACTTACTGCTTGCAGATGGCTCTGCTCCAGGGCACTGTACATAGCACAGATTATAAAATCTTCAAAAAATACTAGAGATGAGCCTTCCTACCCAAAGGCTAAGAGTTGTAGCGGCTGCCCAAAGGCTAACAGCTGCCACCTCTTATCCCCAGGGCAACAGAGGGTAAAATAGAGGAGTACTGGGGCCAGTTCTGGGCACCCCAGTTCAAGAGAGACCAGGAGCTGCTGGAGCGAGTCCAGCGGAGGCTGTGAAGCTGCTGCGGGCCTGCAGCATCTCTGTGCCTAGGAAAGACTTAGAGCCCTGGGGCTGTGGAGCTGGGGAAGAGCAGCCTGAGAGGGGAGCTGAGCAATGCTGAGCAAGAGCTCAAGGGCCCGCGGGGGGCAAGAGGCTGGGGCCAGACTCTGCTCAGGGGTGCCCAGCACCAGGACAAGGGGCACTGGGCACCAACTGGAACCCAGGAGGGTCCAGCTGAGCAGGAGGAAAAGCTTCTTTGGTATGAGGGTGTTGGAGCCTGGCCCAGGCTGCCCGGAGAGGTTGTGGAGTCTCCCCTCTGAAGAGACTGCAAACCTGCCTGGACGTGATCCTTGGCACCCTGCTCTGCGTGACCCTGCTGGAGCAGGGAGGTTGGGTGAGACAATCCCTGAAGTCCCTCCCAACCCCCACCATGCTGGGATTCTGTGAAATATCCACAAGACAAAGGTGTAACATGCCAAGAACAAGCATGGGAAGAGAGGAGAGATGCTTACAACTCACAATAAGCAGGCTTCCAGGCATCACCTCAAAAAAATCCAACAAAACCAACCCCCAAACCTTACAACATGCTCGTCAATTATTTAATCGGCATCTGCAGAACCCAGCAGGGTTTGTATCAGAGTTTAGAGCAAGGGGCCCAGCAGAAGCACTGCAGAGGTTGAGCGGGGAGGGAAAAAATGTCCAATCATTTAATTCTGAAAGCAAATGCTCTGTGAATAGAAATCTGCTCTTTTTCCATCTCCAACCCAATAAGGGTGACCCTGAGTATCACCCCAACACAAATAACTTCCTATTACATTGTGTTGTTTGGGACTTAGCTTAGACCAAGGGCCTCACGATACCTCCTGCTGCACTTCAGCTTGAACCTTGCGTAACATTCCGGATCAGGAGGGAGTTGGGGCTGGAGTCAGGAGTGAAGTCCAGGCTTCAGGTGAATTCCTGACTTGGCTTCATCTGTTATAAACCTCCTACTTGCATAAAGAATTGATGGTTACTAAAGCAGCAGAGTCCCAACAGGAGAGAAACATCCACTTACAAGCTTAATGACAGCTGCAGAGAGACTTCTCGGCATCCCCAGTTCACGGCGCTTATCGTAGCAATACAATTTGTGATTGCATTGGGATGCTCTTATTTTTTGAAGCCGAGGAAACAAGGAGAGCTTGCTTGGACCTCTGTTCTCACCATCACTGAACTGCAATCCATTATCTCTACAGCTGCGCCATCAGGATCAGCTGCTGGCACTCTAATGTCAACAGCACTCCGAGTGATGTCGATCACTATGTCATTGACTTGCTGTGGGAGAGAGATGACTCTAATAAGTAGGACCTGAGTCCCATCTTCAGCACGCTGCCTACTCCTCTTGGCATTGGAAGAGACAAGCTGGTAAGTAAATATCAGCTGTAAAAGTCTGAAAGAGTAAATGCTGTCTTTATTCAAGAAACATGTGTGACTTTGATCTGCCTTCACTTCAAAAAAAACCCCGTCAACCCCTTGGCACTTCTCTGCGATTATGCAGGGGGGGAAAAAAAAAATAAAGTAATAAAATATGCCTCACCTTGCAGAAGGAGAGAGAAATTGAGTTTGCAAATGTAAACTTAAAACCAACAAAGAAGAAAAAGCTGAGCTGCCTACATTTCTTGGAGCAGCTCTTCTTAAAATAGAAGCTGGAATGATAACAGAGTGCTGCAGTACCACAGGGGACCTGAACTTCCAGAGCCTAACAAAAGCGACAGACTCACCTCCTCCGTTGGCAGATGCTCCAGCTCTAGAAAAGGAAGAGTTAACATCGGCACAGAGGTACCAGCTCCCCGCTGGCGTGCCACCTTGAGCCCTCCAACAGCAAAATAAATGGTGTAATACGCTTTTTCCCCCCTCCAAACACAGAGGTCAGAATTATCAGGGAATTGCCTGGCTCCCTTCACCCTTGACTGCAGTGAGAAACTGGGAGGGAGCTCAGAGCGTGTCCTGCAACTGGGGAGAAGGCAATAAAGAAAAAAAAACAACATTTACCGGTGTTTTTCTCCTTCTACAGAAGCCTCAAAATTAAACACTTTCTCCCGAAGCCTGTCATTTGCCTAATCACATTAACAAGATGGTCTTCCGCATGGACCGAGCTGTCAACACACCGAGACTTCAATATAACGCATGAACTATTAATAATCAAGTACGGGGTGCTTTTTTTTCCCCACCAAGTTCTCTACAATTGGACTCCAAGGGTTGTGACGAGGAATAAAATCCTGTTAGTCACCTGAGTATTTTTTAATTAATTCTCCTTAGTCACGGAAAAAAAAAGAAGAGCTCAGAATAAGGCTGTGACTAGATATGGGTATGAAAGCGTACGAGCATGTGCATCGCAAAGCAGCATACGTACTGAACTCGTGACATCTTTGCTCTGCAAGGCAGAAATTATTCTGCATGGGAAAACAGTTTTCAAGCAGCATATGAAAATATATACAGAGTGTGTTGGGATATTGGAGTAATATGCTAAAATATGGGGGAAAAACCCCAAGCAGGCATGGTGTGTCTTGGATATTCTGGGCTCCACTTGTTTCGAAACAAAGATGTGAGATTTTCAAATAAGTAAGGGAGCAACAGAGGTGAAAAAAGACAGGATGGGAGAGAAGCAGAATAGATTTAATGCCTAAGGAAAGTGGGAAGCAGCAAAGAGAGTCATGGAAACTTGTCAAGGCGCTGCCAACGGTCAGAGAGCAGAGGGCACGTCAAGAGGAGGGGGAAGCTGTCCCAGAGAGCTGCGAGCTCCACAGCTATGGGACTTTCACAGGACAGGACAAAATCTTTGAAGATTTTCAAGAGGAGGAAAAAATCCCACGTCAAATAAACCTGATCCAAGTCGTATCTCGCTTTTTT
>WEIS01086961.1:0-15640 GCA_013389965.1 Todus mexicanus
CTGTGTGGAATTTTTTTTGCTAAGAGAGATTACAGTAAAATTCTACAGCATCCATCTGAGAAGTAACCAAGCTGGCAGGACTGCTTCCTTCAGGAACACTCTAATCCCCTACTTAATGTTAATTTATTGCAGTAAGGAATGATTAATAGAATGCTTTATAACCATAGATGTCTAGGTAGTACATGCATCCAGTACGTGTGAACTACGTGGTGCTGATCTTGGACATGGGCAGCAGTCCAAAGGAATGACGGTATGAAGAACCAAGTGTTGTTAAACTGCTAGATAGCGATGCTACCATACACCATGTCTTTTTTATCCTTGAAAATGGAATAAATAAAGATCTTCTAAAGAAAAGAAGCCCAGTGGAGTTGCTCAGAGTACAGGCACAAAAAATCCAGAAGAATTTTTGCACTGTTGAGGCGTTTGAAATTGGAGCTCTTTTAAGAGTTAATAAGGGAAGCCTTTATGCGGAATATTACTGTAAATGCAGGCTCATTTTCTGATTGCCTTATCAGGGGAGATGCATCCTCAATGGCATCTTTGTTTTTCTTACAATGGAAGAAGAAAATAAGCAATTAAAGCAGACTTACTTAAATGGAAGTCTGTTTGGGTGCCACAAATCCAAGTATTCAGCTGTGATTGCTGGTTAGTTTTTCCATTTAAAAAAAGTATTTCTGCTGTGTGTACTTGCTCTGTAGTGTTGTCAGACTACTGACAAGAGATGAATTTTCTCTTTTTGTTTCAACTGTGATCTTCTTTTCTCTCTTCCCGCTTCTTACCCTAAAGCAATCTCTTATGGATGTGAACATAGAAACGAGAGGTTAATTACTTCCATTATGTTCTCGGGATCCTTGTTATACTAATGAATCTTGTAAAGAAATACTACAAAATCTGGTAATGGTAATTTCAAAACTAGATGGACTTTGCTCTGAATGTGTATCAGCTGACATTCTAGTAGCGAATAGAGTATCTATCGAGCTTTTTGAAAATGAAAACCAAACCCCTTGCTTGCTAGCTTGCGTTCTAAATGCCAGCTAGGCATGGGCAAGTCCACCATTAAATTCCTATCTCCCCGGAACAGGAGATACCCTAGGGAAAATCAGCAGACGTCTTTTATGTGGTGATAAAGAAATATATTTTCAAAAGGAAATGGCTTGGGTTTATCCTGTAATACCTGCTCATAACAGCAGTCTAATATTAGTGGCAGATTAACATTATTCAGACATTTAAATGTCAAATCTTTATGGTGAACCAGCCTAGATTTTGAGTTAAATCTCAAAGACTCTTGCTTTCTCGATGTGTGTGTGTTGCTTAATCTCCCTGGCCAGTATAGAGGATGTTGTGATCTCCTCGTTAAAGACATCATGCTGAGAAGATTGTAGTAGAGGAATAAATAGAACAAGTGTTAGGAAGCCAAGCAGCTCATCTTGGTTGAACTAAAATGCACTCCACACAAACTGGCTTCCCCATAGGTTTGTTCCTTCTGACTTTTAAGTAAGATTCAGCTACCATTTGGAAAAGTACCTGGCTGGCTCGTTTGGGGCTCTGCTAAGTACATTTTCGTCCTTTTCTGAAATGTTGGTTTGCCTGTTTGTGCAACGAGCTGGCCAGGGTTTTTTACAAGAAGTTACTTCTCTGGTGGAGAGAGCAGACAAGGGCAATGGCTCTCAAAGTGTGAAGAGGCTCAAGATTTCAACAGGTGAGGTTCAGTAGGGAGCTTGAGCGCTTCAACATCTGCTCTGTCTGGGCTATCTGTATGCAGACCATCTCGTTATCAGTAGGCTGTGTTCCTGGACTATGGTGCTGAGATGTGCCGTGTCAAGACACCAGAGTCAGGCTGTATAAGGATTGCCAGACCCAGCCAGGCTGATTCTCTCTCTCTAGATGCTGCTGTATAGTCACAGTGCACATCTTTGCTAACAGGTCTGCTATTTCTCCTCATTAAGTGGAGCAATCTGATGGGATAGGGCCATCAAATGTTCAGACATCCCTCACAAATAGAGGAGGTCCATCAAAACAAGTATACACGTACCTACATGGCATTCTGCAACAGGAAAAATGGCAGCTTGATGTTTAGGAGTTCAACCACAGGTAGATATCTACGACTGGAATGATTTCCCACTGAAGTGTTAAACTGTCTTTGATTGCATAAAAACAGTGCAAGAATGAGTGAAAAAATGAGTCCTTGCCCATTCTCAGCTGGATCTGATGAGGCTGGAACTACTGGAAACTTCTTCAAGCAAAGTTAAGTTAGGAAAAGCCTGCTGCTGGATCTTACTGCTTTTTTCCAGAAGTTTTTTTTATCCCAGGACTGTGCTCAGACTTTGTTCTTCTCTGATCTCAGCAGATTCTGAAAGAATGTAGTGAAAAAAGGAAACGACAAGATGCAACAGGGTGGACATGTCCTTGTAAGTGACTGCCTGTTTGCAACCCAACTCTGAGAAGCTTCAATGGATCTGGAAACAGCTAGTCCCAAAATACAGTTCCATTACAGTACAGAGTAAGGGAGTATCTGTTACAGGGCCATTTGTGCATCGTTGTGACAGAGCTGGTTGAGTGGCATTCATTTTGGGAGCACAACTCCGTCTAGCACGAAGCGTTTATTTTTAGTGTATTACCCACCAGACTTGGCATTTTCTCTGAAACTCAAACTAATGTTTCGACCACTGCCCGTGTTCAAGGAGTCTCATTCTGAGAGTGCTGATGGAGGCAAGGTCGTACCAGGCTGTTTAGACTTCCTTTAGAAAAATATGATTATATGGGTTTTGTTCTTAAGAGTCCTTTAGTCGGTAATCTCTGAACGTCCTTCTGTACAAAATGGACGGTCACTTTGTACGAAAGGGTGCCAGCCTGTCCCGGCCGGTGATGAGCAGCTCTCATCCTAAGAATTTGTCCTTTTGGATCAGCTGCTGACTGCGTTTCGCAAAATTATCACTCCAGTTCCCGGAGCTGGCAATTTTGAGGACAATTTGAATACATGAAGAAGTGCTGTGTGCCCACTCGTTCCTTGGGTTCGCTTTTACAGCTAATGAAATTTTGTGGAAGGAAACCTTGTCTATTAAAGGATGTTAGAAACTGTGTATCAGGAGCGTTGCTAATTTTTAGAGGGGGAGAGATGTTTTAACTTAGGTATCTACTTTTCTTAAAACAAACAAAGAAACAACCACTGGGATTAGGCTCAACTCACATGCAGACTTCATTGAAGCACTTTGTCTAAACTTCATTGAAGCACTTTGAGCTCAAAATACACTTGAGCATCCAGAGTTAAAAAGGGAAAAGAAAAGGAAATTAAGTATTTTCACAGGAACTCTGTTTGAATTAATGTGAGCCAAGAAAGGAATAAATGCAGCATTTTACCCCATGACTCTCCTATTTTATATTTCTGCTGGTTTTAAGTTGTCTTATTGAACAAGAATATTATTGATATTTACGCATTTTTCTAGCTAGACGCATTTTGCTTCTGTTGTCAGAGCTAATACATCTATTTTTTGTCCTGCTTTAGTATGCCATTTTAGACACTAAAAAGCACTTCTAATTCTGCAAGCAGTCATCTTATTTCCTTCCTGCCCCCCACTTCCATTAGTAATGCTTGGCTGTGATTCAGAACCACCCTGCCTGCTGCTTTGGGTGAATTAGAAACCACCAAAAGCAAGAAAAACATGGAGAGCAGGGAGCCACTGGCACCCACTCCATAGCATGATCGCAGCAATCTGTGCTGCTGCACAGGCACTCCAAGGTGGAGTAAGAGTTTCCATGAGGCAGAGTGCACAGCTCCTGGTGGTCGAGAGAGGGGCAGCGCTGTCTATTGAAGCACGAGACTTGAAGCCAAACACCTCGAGATGTCTTTCCTTTTCTCTTACTGATGCGTTGCGTGGCAGCGGGCAAGTCTTCGTGCTTATTTCCCAGTCTCTACAACATACAGTCGTTAAAAAGCTACTTGGAGAACTTTATTTGGAGTTTTCGAAGCATGGGAATACTAGGAATTGTGGAGTCGTTAGTTACTGAGCTGTGGTGTGTCACCTAGGCAGTGGGACGTTCTATCTTCTAGGATTCATCTGCTGTCTGGGGTAGCCCAAGGTCGATGGTAGTGACAGCGTGAAGCTGTGCACACTGGTAGTGCAAAACCTCATCTCCCATCAATATCCAGTCTGCAGGTCTGTTCCTAGAAGTACGTGATACAGGAATACCTCCAGTAAATCACATACACTTCTAACTTACATGAATCTGAGAAATCTGTGGATTGTCAGAAGTTGTCTTTGGAGCTCAGTATGCCGGTGTGCTACAGAGCTCCGTAAGAAGAGGTGGAGAAAAAAAGAAATTAAACGTTAATGGGGGACAAAAGCACATAGTCCCAACGTAAGCACTGGCAGTGGGAAGTCATCTAGGCTTTTCATGTTGTGGGTTTCTTATTTTACCAGAGGGACACTTTCAGACGGAGATGTTGCTTGGAGTTCAGAGGATAGATAAACCGAGCAGCAGGGGAACCTGCTGATGCTCAGCTGTGCCGCTTTCAATAAACATCACTTCACTCAATAGAGAAATTATTGCGGAGGCCTGCAAGGAACAAAGGCATCGACTGGCCACAAACAGCGCGGTATAAAACTGCCTTTTTAAAGCCTTTTAGGGTATTTTTTTCGCCACTCTTCACGCAAGGCTACAGGTCATTCAAGTGAAACTATATGATAACGGCAGCTAAGCAGCCATGTTTATCCCATTTTAAAATTTGATCAAAGAAGTCTTTGTTCCCCTGCTCAGGTCTGTGCCCTGCCAGTATGGGGAAGTGTGAAGATCCTTTCAGACGTGTAAAAATGATGTGAAATCAAGGCAAGCTTTCTTATATAAGCAAGCCAATATAATGCGTATTTTAAAACAATAATGAATGGCATAAAAATTAAGAGGCATATCAAGGTTCAAAATACCTCATTCCATTAAAGCTAATTTTGTTGCAGGACTGTCGTGACGTCCTGCGTTTCAACTCTGTAGAGAACAATAGGCCATAACGATTTACAGGGGAGGCAAATTCCTCTGAGGGCTTCTGGTTACAACCTCATCTATGAAAATGAAGTTACTCACCAGAAACCCTTGATAGATTATTGTCGCGAAACTCCCTCTAGTTCACTTATTGCCAAGAACCTTGAAATATTATCATAACAGTTCAGCTGTGTTGAAATGATTGAATGTTCTGAAGCAGTTAAGACAAAATGAAGTTGTTTCAACCGCTGACTCACTTGCAGCATTCACTTGCAGCAAGGAAAATTCTTTGATGTGCTAAAATTAAAAAGTCGGCAAACTTATTCCAAATTGTTTTGGGGTTTAAAGCATTTAACTTTATTTTAAGCATTCCAGATAAAAAAATCTGTATGCAGCCTGATTTGAATTGCAGGAATGTTCTTCTCTTAGTTGCCTCTCCTTCGTCATAACATTGCTTGAAGTGGCTTCTCAAACTGTCCTGTGAGCTGCCTCACAATTTGGTACAAGTGAGGCATCTTCTGTAAGGAGGTCCCAGTGTTTTATATTTCAGTTGTGGTTTTAGTTCTCCTCATGTATGCGGTGCCTCTATGAGCTTCCTCCGTAGTTACACTCGCTTTTGTTCATTCCACTGAGCTACAAGCAACCCGCTATAAAATTGCGGTCTGATAAATGGATTTTAAAGGTCACATTCTTTTCTGAGATGAATACATCATTCCCCTTGATTCACCTGCTGGTTCTGCAAATTCGGAGTATTGCTGATGACATTAATTATGTTAATATTCAAAGGGTTCTTAGCATGAGCTCAAGCTTTTCTAACACGCTAATTTTAAGATCCATTTAAAATGCAGGGGAGATGGGGAGGAGTTGAGTGTTACCACACTGGAAAAGAGAAAATAATTTTCTTTGTGCAATCCATGCTTCTGAGATGGTCCTGCGAGCAATTATGAGTTTTTCTTAGTTATTGATTGTTTTACTACCTGGGATGTAAACCAGTCTCCAGGTGTGTTCGCACGTTGTTTTTCCTGCTGAGGCATTGGCAGAAAGGAATTCTGTCAAACTTATGCAGAGAAGCCAAAGCAAAGCCTAAAACACATAGGCAGGAGAAAGCCGCGTAAAACCACTACATTGCTTCAGCTTGCTTTCATTTTGGCAATGGCTCTAGGAACCGTTTGAACATCTGTTTCTAGAGGAAACAAAACGCATTTCTAATAGTAGCAAACAAAGCACTTCCGCAGGTCTGACACAGCAGCTTGCTCCCTCTGACAGGAGAACCTGCCCCATAAGTTGGTGATTTGTGTGTGTAGATTGGATTTGGAGCTTCAAACAACGTTGTGTTCTATGTACCACAAGTGCATTTTACTTTTTGCTTTAGCTGTTGTTGTTGGGGATCTCAAATCTTAGGGTTGGTTGGGGTTCTTTTGGACCTTAGAAGTGGTTAGTCTTTCTAGGTTGAGCTTAGTTCCTAGAGAAGTGCGATGGGGATGCTCTGGAAGCATTGTCTACGTAGCCTTTGCTGGTACCCGGGGGTACCAGGGCAGGCTCCTCATCTGCTGCAGGCAGGAGCTGCTGGGGAACATCAATTATTGTTGCTTTTGTCTGAAGAAATCAAAGGTTGCTTGCAAATGCCTGAATTGGTTCCTGTTGCTCAGCAGTGGCAAGAATTGCTGGGATTTCTAAGAGTTAAGTTTCTACAAGATCAGATTCATCTGGACAGAGAGGTAAATCATGAAACAACAGTGTCTACATCTGTCCCTAGTTCATCTGTTTGCAACCCACTGTCATTTATTCTTTTTTACCTTTTCTCCTCCTGATGACCCTTAGCTCAGTAGGTCTGTAACTCTTTCCTTCAAAATCTACATCCATTTGTTTCTTGCTCCCTTGGTTTGGGCAAGAGAGGAAAAGTCAGTGCAATGGAAGCCTGGGGTAGTTCATAAGATTGCTGTGTAGCGCTGAAGAAACAGGGAACTTTCTCCCTCCCTGCCTGCCCATGCCAGACACTTCACTTTCCAGAGTCTAGAAACTCTCTGTCTTCTTTGATTTTGTACAAGTACCTCCTTTTGTTAAGCCTGCTACAGGTGTCATCAGTTCTGATTTAAATATTTTAAGATTTGGAGAGATTTCACTCGATATTTTCAGACACGAAATGGCAAGAGTGAAAATTAAATGTAAGCTAACTGAAAGCAAACCCTGTGCCTTAGTGTGCTCTGTGATGTCACTAGGGTGCTGTGGAGTGGAGATGCATGTTAATTGTCCATTTGGAAGAAAACAGTGAATAATAATTGTATTATTCAACCTTAATTGTTTGAAAGGCACAGATGTTATGCTGGATAGTCTGCATACAATTTTTAGTAGCAAATGTCGGACATGGTTTTACTGCATTTCCAAGCTATGCTGAGCTAAATGGTTTCTGTATTTCTCTGATAAACCTCTCTGTGCTGCTCATCTGACTACGAGTTGACCTATACTGCATTTCTGTAGTAGATTTTTGCAGTGTGCCTCAACTTGAGCCCTGCTAAGATAATGCTTATTATGAGGTTCAGCCAGGAAGTACTTCCACGGTGGGAACATAGCTCATCTTCGAAAGGGTTGCCCAAGGTGCAGAGAGTGTCTTTATTAAATCTTTACAGGAATAATGTGACATGCAGCAATGAATTCTGTAGTTTAGCAACAGAACCGATCTTACTGTATAGCAGAAATGATCTGAGGTTGACATATGATATGATGTGATGTGATACAATAAAAATTATCTATAATAGAGTATAGCAATATTAACTTCTGTCCTGTTAGCATAGTTTTCTATTACAATCAAGGGAAGGTTGACATGGTGTTCAGTAATATATGTGGCTGTCTTTCCAAGTAGAGGCCAATAACAGCTTAATCCAGGACTGTCTGATGTTAGATGAAAATATGTGGATATATAAGGTCCCTATAGACGGCATCGGCAAGCAAAGATGTAAGGGAGAAAGTAAAAAGGGAAGTACAAACTGTACGAGTATATGATATCGTGTTGATTTTTTTTTTGCTGTGATGCTATAGATGTTAAATATATCCCTCTGATTACATAAGTTGCCATGAAATGACTTTGTTGGTTGCTGAGGACTTTTGCTGCGTTTTGTCATGTGGTTTACATTAATCTGTGGATCTCCCTGCCGTCTGTTGCGCAGCAATTTGTTCTGTGCGGGAGACTTTAAAAGCGTGCTCTTGTACAGTGAGTACAGGAGTGTCAGGAATGCTTTGAAGGGATAATTGGCTTCTTTCCATTTGAAGATTTAATAGAGCACCTTTCCAGTCCCCGGCACCTCCCATCATTTGGAGAAGCATAGTAACCCAGATCTTGTGCGTCACTCCAGGAAAGCTGGTATATAATAGCAGAGCTTTAAAAAATACCTGCACCTTTAAGAGATGTCGTAGGACGCCTTCTGACTAATCTGGAACCCAGGAGAGCGTGCTGCTGGCTGAACACTGAAGGTGACAGTGCTATACCCAAAGGCTCCAGTAATGTTTGAGGAATAGCTTCCAGTTTGTATTTGTTTTGGTACTTCTGTTACTAGGCAGAATGGATGGAACGCTCGTTCAGACATGACTTTGCACTGAATTTCAGCCCTAGGCTAGGAGGAAAGACTCCTTTTACCCTACATGTCTACTTGTGGTTTATTAAACACCAAAGACAGCAGCATTTCTCTTGAGTGCGGAGTGAACTCAGGGACCTGATTCAGCAGAATGTCTGTGCATATGTTTAAATTTAAGCACAAGATTAAGAGTTCTGTGGAAGAGGGATTTGGGAGTTGTAATAAAAAGTGAGATTAGAGATTGGAAAGATTAGAGGACAAATGGCATGAGCGGAGTAGAAGCACAAGGCTGTTGGGGTGGTCTGCTTGGTAATCCTGTTGTTTGGTTGTTATTTTGTGTCATTTATTTTAGCCCTGACTCCTCAAACTGGGTTGGAACAACTGAGATGCAAACATTCTTCTGGGAACATATGCTCCATGAAAAGATAATACATGAAGGTTCATCTTTACTTACCTGTAACACTCTTTAAAGTAACACGTTCATCCATGTCATAAGTGCCTGGTTGTGTCTGCTTTTCACAACAGACAAAATCAGGAGTGAAAGTGGAGCAGCCCAGATCAGAAGCTTTTTAGGGTCTGCGACAGAGACGTAAGTTTGAATTGTCCAGGGTTTTCAGCTCCACCTTCTCCACCTTCTCTCTGTTGTTTGTCCCATAGGTCAATTCTTATTAACACATAAGTGTTGAGATCCTGTTTTCACCTGGAATGTACTGAACTGTTCTTAACATTGCATTTCATGCACAAAAAGAAAAAAGCTGCAAAGCTGATGAAAGAGCTTCCCTTCCAGGAGTGGTTATGAATATGAGGATTGCTTTTATTATGAGGGATAAGAGTGCGGCAGTTCCTGAGGTTTTAGAATCGTGCAGGAAGCAAAGAATAAGATGAAAAATGGTCCGTTTTAATGGAAGAAATGACACTTACTGTTTGCGGCAGCCTTTGAGATATTCAAGAAGTGCTAAACATTACACCATACAAATTGTATAAAGAGGATTGAGGCAGAACTTCTTTAACTCCATACTACTTGAATGATTAATTTTGTTTGTGCTTATTCTCTTCCTTCAAGGTTATTCTTAATTACCAGCGTGGTAATACATGGGCATCTTTTGCAATGCTAAAGCACGTGAAGATAAGTATGTATATTTTGATTTGCTTGAACAAAGTGGTCTCTGTGACAGATACTAAAAAAGAAAGAATTTCTGTTCTGAGATCAGAGGTATTCAAGACAACAAAACTTGGATTTAGAAAGGCACGAACCATGTCCCTTCATCAGGCGAAGCAAAGTAGGTCTGTGAGGAAGCTAATTCATGTCATGTATATAAAGCAAGTCAAATTCCAGCTACTACAAAGCTTTTATGTAAGACTTTGCTGACCCAATAGGTGGTGGAATATAAATAGATCAACAGTACACCCTTCCTTCTGCTGTTCTACCTAATCCTTCCTCGCCTTCAGGATTCGAGAGCATTTGATCTATTGAGTTTTAAATCAGACATTGTTTCCTACAGAAACAATGAGAGTGAAAATCTAATGATATAAGAGTGTTCTTGTGATTTTAGAATGAGAAGCTGAATTAAGAATATACTATTGTTCTTCCTTTTTCCCCCGTATATCTTCACAAAGCTGTAACTGCCTGGCTCTCCACTTGCGCTCCTTAGCCACCCTGCCGGCGGCTTGACATGAGCCTCTTCAAAAAGAATAATTGTGTTAAACCTATATTAATTTACTTTCTCCTTTTCAGTAATACTCAAAATGCCCTCTTCAGCCTGCCTGCAGGTCTCCACTGCTGCTTGGGAGATGGAGCAGTTTTTATTTTTAGTAACAATATCTCTCATGCTGGGATGGAAGAATCTTAAACCAATTAAACACATTAGAAGATAACAGTGTGTGTGGGTTTGGTTCAAGATCTCCATTTTCTTCGCTCTGGGGTGTGTCCTAGTACCAGCTTTTCTATCCCAGATGACAGAAATAGTGTGATAAGCTGCTAACTAGGTAAGCAGTACAGCTGCTGCTTTGTCGGGTATTCCCTTGCCAAAAAATCACTTGTGATGGGTTGTGCCCTTTTTTTTTTTTAATTCCATTACAGTTAAGTTTTATAAGTTCTCTCAATTTCGACTTAGGAAATTTTTTTCAGACACCTGTTTCTTTTTTAAATATTGATTTTTTTTAAAGAATGAGTCTCTTAAATGTGAAGTTTTTTCAATAGGAGAGGATTGTGTGTGTGCACTTTTGAGATTCCATGATTTTTTTTCTTGCCTTTGAATAACACTTAGATACTGGGAAAAAACTTGTGAACTGGCTAGAGTATTCTAATCCTTTAAAATATGTCTGGATCCACATATTTTAATGCTGTGTACACTCTGAATAGCAGGTTCTTTGCATTTTTTTGTTTGCAGAAGTTGGAAAAGAATGTCTTGAACCTGCACATGCATCTGTCTAGGCCAGCAAAGGTTTGGCTACGCTGACACTAAACCTTGATTCCTTTGATATGGAATTTACATGGCCTAGCAATGCCCAGATTGTTTAAATACAATATATTTTCTAGGAGCTGTGGCATGAATTGCTGACCTGTGTGCTCTCATCAGCTGGGATATAGTCTTGAGCTTGTTATTTATTCATCATCTTTAATTTGACAGTCAGAATACAAAGCATGGTGCATGGATTTACTCTTACAATGAAACTTCAATACAGAATAAGGTCTGGCAGCACATTATGGAAGCGTTAACATACCTGGCATTGGTCAGCATGGCAATGTAACTTGTATCATCTGTCTTGGACTGGATTGAGAGATAAATCCTTAAAAGGAGAAGCAACAGAGGTCAGTAGTCTGTAGTAGGGTTTTCTCTCACCAGAACTAGTAGAACACTTTCACCCTATATGTATTTCAAGTAAGGATAAAAATTAAGCTGTGAGGCTACGTATACACTTTGAAGGGCGCTTCTAATACTTTGGTAAATGTGATTTCAGAGTACTCCAAAAACTGATAAGGGAAGCGGGACAGGAAGGTACGGCAAGGCACGGCAAGGAAAAACGAGGATAGTCCATTAGTTAGAGTACCGGTGTAGCACTTCGATCAGAGTACTTGGTGTAGCACAGAACTGCATCAGTTGCTGTGCAGTGCTGGGTTTGCAGTGCTGGTTAGTGTTTCATCTCCAGTTCAGAGGAACTTGTCTAGTGCTCAGTTGGGCACCACACAGCCTATGGATAGACCTGTGAGCTTGTAACTCCCGCTGATATTGATAGTGATCAAATAGCAAGTAAATACTTCTGAAAGGCATCATTTTTTAAAGGTAATACCGGGTTTTGATAATCAAGTGCCCAATGTACTGAATTACCCTACAGCTAATAGTCAAGAGTGCATCACAGGGTGTTGTGGAGAGAAATGAATTTGTCAGTGAGATGCTCAGATAGTCCCGTTTGTTATTTTTCCCTTGCCCATGGCATTTGATAGATTGCACACTGCTTTCCATGCAAATAGCTTCACCCTGGCTAGTTGGTGTGCCTGTCTGTGGGAAGATGTATCGAAAAAAGGTGACTTTTTTTGGACATTTTGAATTGTTGCGGGGACACTTCCATCCTGCGGGTTGTGTTGGCTAGGGACTGCTAGTTTTGCTGCCAGCACCACATGAAGTGCCCAGCCCTGCTGTAGGTTCTTGCTATGCTGCTGCTTGTTTTCTCTCTCAGACTTGCCTGCCTACAGCCCCCATCACCCTTGGTTTGCTAGCTGGGGAGAGATCTCCACTTTCCAGCTTTCTGCCCAGGTATCGGGGTGGCATATGAGGCTTCCAAGGGTGATGCTTTCCATCTTTTCCCCATTTCACTTTTGCCTTAATCCCCAAACAGGTGGTAGATGTTACATGTTTTAGAACAAGTCTAGAAGGACATAGGCAGGATGCCCCGTGATCCTTCTTGCCATGCTCCGTGTTGTTGCTACATTCTGGAAGCTGTAAGGCCATGCCTGTGTAAATGGACACTGTGCACACATTCCCACCTTTCTGTTCCCTCTTGCACTCTCAAGGGGACATGGAAAGTCCGGCCAGACTTCAGGAAGTGAAAGGCTCCTCATATCTGCGCTGAAGCAGCCATCTCTCCTTCCCTCCTCCCCACACGTGATTTTAAAACAAGATGTTACCCTGTAATGCAAAATTTGCTAAGGCATTTGTTTCTTCCCTGGAGCTCTGGAAAAATTCAATCAATGTGACAAGTTTGTGTGAGTCTGCCTGGAAACTGTACGGTAGAGGCTGAGTTCAATATACATAGCTCTGACATTATCTCTTATTTATAACAACATCAAAGTCTGTATTGTCCCTCTTCTGCTTCTCTACCCTCCCAGTCAGTTCCTTGAGCAGTTGATCTCTGCTTTCTCCCAGGTAGTTTCCAGTCTCTTGTCTAGGAATTAGAGTACGAGGGGTGCTCTGCCATAAACCAGCAAAAGGAGATGCGTGGCCTTACCTCACAGATCCTGCTCGATTCAGGCTGCTCACGTTTGTGCTGGTGACTCCTCCACGAAGCCACCCTGATGAGCTGTGGAGCCGGCGGCTGCTGCGGGGCCTCGGCCATCGAGCCGGCTGCGTCCCTGCTCCAGATGGCATCGGGCAGGAGCACACGCTCCTCTTGCTGCTGCATTGATGTCTGAGCTGTATTAGGGGAGAACATGTCAGTATTTCGTACTCGGCTATAACTTTAGTGACTAATTGACTGATCTGGGCTGTTTGGAAGCCAGCGCAGCCTCACTTGCTGAAGGTGAAAAGAGAGGATCTCTCTTTGCTTAGCGCTCAGCAGCTGAAGAATTCCCAAGAGTGGCAGTTGCCAGGTCAACAGCAATAGAACAGCCCTTGATATTAATGTTTTGTAAATGCGGAAAACAAGCTTCATCAGGTGTTAACTCTTTGTGATGTTACAGAGGAAGCACTTCCTTTTCTACCATTTTTCAAATGCTGGAGAGCGGCAATTGTTGGTGTGGAATTCTCTGTTATTAGCAATGTTGTTGCTTCTCTGCAGCACAGTGACATTGCCTTTACCCTCTAGAAGAGATGGAAGATGATAAGTGAGTTTAACAAGCTTCAGTCTGAAGTGAAAACTAAACCTGTGGCTATAAAATTCTTCATGCATTCATTCTGGTCAGGGGTTCATTTATTTTCTGGGAAAAAGCGACTCTTTTCCTTGGCCTCCTGAGCATCAGAAAATACGACTGAAACTCAGCTGGAGTAGCCTGTTTCAGGGCTTAGCAAAGGCTACTAGGCACAGCTTTTAGGGATGTAGGTAGCTTGTTTTCCTTAATTGCTTCCCAAACAGAAATTGGATGAATCTTCGGGATGCAGAAACAGGGAAAATCCTCTGGCAAGGAACAGAAGATCTGTCTGTACCTGGAGTGGAGCATGAAGGTACTGTGAGGCCTTACTGTGAATTTTGGGGCTGGGTGGTGCTGCATGCCTGGGTCGCCAGAGCTGGGACCATATCCCTGCTCTGAAGGACAGGTATCCTGGCTGTGACTTCACACCTTCAGAGGCTTCCACCACAATAACCTGGGGACATGTGGAGAAGGGTGGGAGTGGATCAGCAGCTGGCAAAGGGGACAAGTTAAACAGTGCTTAGCAGGGAGCTCAGCTGGGTAAGGAATGAGTGGCCGACCTTTGCTAGGTTGAGTGTTCATTCCAAAATGAAAAGTATAAAAATATCTTCACTTTTCTCAGTGTAGCAACAGGGTTTAGTCAAGGTAGAAGTCAAAGGGAGAACCAGTAGTGAAGAAGCATACACAGTTTTTACCTTGCCTGGCCACAGCTGTCCTAATATTCTGCTGCACTAAATTTGGCCTCTGCTTTCAAATGGCATACAGGGCACATTTTTTCTGCTCCTCTCTCCCTTTAGCATTGCTAGGAAAGCCCTTCCACTTCTGTCCTCGCTGGGTAGCAGAGGACTTCACCGCCCCTTACCCTTCCCCATTTGTGACAAAGCACTGTGATAGGTGACGTCCCTTGCCAAGAGTTTTCCTTTGGCTCAGTGAAGAGTTGGACGTCACTGAATTAATTGTGAAGGCTTTTCTATTATGTGAGTGCCACAGTGGATCTCCAGTAAGTGAAGTGAACTTGATCATTTAATTATGCTACTGACATTGATGTATTTTTGGTTAAACATCAAGGAATGAGTTCAAGGAATGAGTTCTGCCTGGCACTGCTAGAATTTCCCTCTCCCACAAATTGGAAATTCTGTTCTGCTTGTAGGAGGCAACCAGTGTATAAAGAGCCTCCTTGGCCCAGAGAGCGCACAGAAGATCTGTGGCAAAACCCTGTGAGTGCAGTAGTCTTCCAGCAATATGCCTGGTTTCAAAGACAGCTTAAAAGAGAAACAAGTTGCCTTCTACTCATTTGGTTCCCAGTCAACATCCATCTGCTTTATGAGAAGGTTCATTTCTAGGACCTGTAGTTGGTTGTCTCAGCTTAAGAGGGGCGTGATGCCAGACTCAGAGGATGTAGGTCAGAGCTACAGGAAGGTAAAACTGTGACTCAGTGATTGCTAAGAGCATTTTCCAGGCTTTGTCTCCTACAGCCTTGCTGACCTGTACCCCTCTTGTCCTACCAGTGCTAACAAGGAACAGTTCTGCCAATAGGCCTGGACAGGTATTTACTCCTGCCTGTCACTACAAGATCACTACAGTGCAGAAAGCATTCCAGCACCTTCATATATAACTGTAGGAAAGCAATTGACATACAACTTTGAGAAGAAATGCATGGCTAGTCTGAGAATCCTCTCACTCTGTCTCACCAGCCTGTTGCAGTGCCGCAGTTCAATGGCAACTGCAGAAGTGTCTACTTGGGAGCAGAGAGGAGAGCTGGAGCTGGGCCTTAGGAGGGCTCGGTGTCTTGCCCCATTGCCCTCCTGCCATCTTTCTTGCTTTGGCAGATCCTATCACCTCACTGCATCTCAGGTTTTCCTCACATATAAAACAGGGACTGTCACCTCCATCAGAGGAGCTTGGGAATTAATTAAAACATGCCCCGAGATGATCAATGTCCACTGTACCCGGAGCTGTTAAGACCTTATCTGGTGTGCAGTTCAGTCATCCATCTAGAAGATGGATGGCCGCAAACTGGAAAAGCTGCAGAGAA
>WEIS01086967.1:306-13367 GCA_013389965.1 Todus mexicanus
TTGTAATAAAATATTACGATTTGAAGTGGGGATAATCATCTTTGGTTTGTGGTGTGACAGCTCCTATAGGGTCCTGGCCCATAACATCAATAAGAATTGTAAAACAGAACATCCTTTATGTGCCTTTGCTTCTTTTGGGATGCAAAGTCCAGCTGAAAGCATTTTAAATGTTGTTTATTTGAATGAACGTATTTTTATTTCTAGCTTCTGCAATTAGGACAGTGAAATTTGAGTGGGAATATTTTTCTACTGGAGAAAAGCTTAGCCTACAATTTAGTATTAACTTATTTGGTTAGAAGAGCTGAACAACAAAACTTCGGGGGCATCTAGTGGTTAGTAACCTTACAGTGAGCCATTTGCGGTGCATCTGGGTTTTTAGCACTTGGTAACCCTCTTGTAAATATACTGTGAATCTCCTCAAAGGTCTTGCTATTGCCTCCTCTGCTTTGGACACCAAGGGAGGAAGAACTTCACTCTGCCCATGAAATAGATGTCAACCTCAGCCAAAGGCCCCATGCCAGTCATTCCCTCTGAGGATCTGGGTTTGGTATTGTATTTCTGAGCACCAGGTGAATTCCTTCTCTTCAGATCTGACTTTCTTACTGTTGAGTATTGCATACCCTTCATTATTAACAATGGTCCATTTAAAACAACCATTGTGAGGAATTTCCCTGTAATTTTCACAAGAGGCCAAGGATGAATTCATATGAACCATAAATGCATTAAGGCTGAACAGTAACACATCAGCATTGCCTCTGCATGGTGTGGGAGTGGGCAATGGCTGTAATTGTGTCTACATGCAGTGTCTGGAAAGATTTTATGTCCAGCGTGCCACTTATTCTTATCTTGCTGTAGTATGTAACAATTAAAGATATTAATTAATACTTCCCTGAGAACAACCTAAGTCTGCATTATGGTGTGCATCTACAATGTGCGGTCCTGAGGGCAAAGACACTAGTGCCAGGATGCTCCTTGGGGGCCCACAAGAAGGGTACCTAGTCTTCATTCTTCAGGCAGTGGTCTCTTTTGGTTTTGGGGGTTTTTTGTTTGGTTGGTTTTTGGGGTTTTTGGTTTTATTTTTTAATACAACCTCTGCAGATGAGTACTCAGATTCTGATCAGGTAAAAATTCATATAGCATGACTCCAGTGAACCCATTCCAGTTTACAGAAGCCAGGGAGCTTGCCTGTACGCTCTGTAGCTGCTCTGAGCTAACGCAGCTAGCTGTCTTCAATGTTGTATTCTCCTCCTGCCATTAGTGGAACTATAATTAAGCTTCTGCCATCGTTTGCTGCCCTTTTCTACACATACACCCTCCTACATCTTCTGGAGGAATGTTCCCTTAGCCAAACAGTTTGTATGTCAATTGCGGATACAACATTGCTTTCTCGATGCCATGAGGTTATATTAGCACTTACATTTGTGTTCACAAGGGTTGCTTGCATACATAAAGCCTGTAGTGTTTCGGAATTGGGGCCATAGTATGCAGTGTTACTGGGCAATAATCTTATGATGTAACCATAAACCTCGATTGTCTGTTTAATATCTCAGATGTTTCAATTTGCATTTTGTTAAAACTTGGCAAAAGGTTATCAGCTCAGATCCAAAATTCTCACAAAAATTGTTCTAATATGTAAAGTAAGTTTTGATTTATGGAGTGACAAAAATGTAAATTTCTAAGCATTTCATTTTATTTTTTTGCCAAACTTTAGACTAAAATGACTTTTTTAAAGTTAAACTATTCTGGATGTAGTTATTTTCATGACTGTGGAGTAAAAGCAATGGAGATGTTAATTTAACTGCATTTACAAATAATTCTTATGAAGAGCTTTGTTTCCCAGGAAATGAATAAGATGTCTCTACTGAGTTTATTAAGAGGAGGATCTATAGACAGAATAAATTATTATTTTTGCAGGGAACCTGAGTATAAAATAATCTATTAATCTATATTTAATATTACTAAAAATATATATTCCTCTATCTCCTCATGAAAGTTGTTCAGATGACTTCTGCATTACAAAATATGGCAAATCATTGTTGTGTAACACTTGTTGTAAAAGAGCATAAGAAAAATATGTAATTTTTCAGAAGACACTTGTTTTGCAAGATAAATACCTTTGACTATTGATAAAAATATTCATGTTGTGTTTGTTGCTGGAATATCACTCAAATTAACACAGACTTCCAGTGTGCACACATAGATAGATTTTACAGCAGAAATGTATAACAACAGATTGCCTTTGATAGCATAAAATTTGAACATTGGACTAGTCAGATTTGTATTACTAGTTTGGAGAATGAAAGAGTATCAACACCTCACATAAAAATCCTCAATTTAAATTCAGTTTTCAGCTTTTCCTTTAAGATACACAAAACCACGATATTTCTTTCATAAATCCCTACGTTGTTGTTGTTTTATACATAAAACAGCCAATGGGGTCTCCTGTGTTTAATCATTTTAATTAGAAGTGTGAATTTTGCCAGTTGCATCAGCTGGTCTATCATTTTCTATGGAAGGATTTCTGCTGTGAAATCGGTTTTAAATCTGATTACCTTTTCATATTTGAAATCTCAGAAAAGTGATTGGACTCAAAGAGAAAAAAAAATAACCCATTAACTTCACTTTTAATATTGGAAGGATATTATTTAGATTTGATATTTTCCAGTGTCTTCCAAAATACTTGTGGGGTGGGGTGCAAGGAATCAAGATTTACTCAGTGTACTTGTAGGCACAACTTCTCTAGATAAAGCTTGAAATATCTCATGCAAGAAATGTCAGCATTTCCAAATTCTTTTTCCCCAGTGAAACAAATAAAATAAAAAATCAGAAAAAGAACATTTTCACACAGCAAGGAAAGGATTCTGAGGAGTTTTGAATGGGAAATGTCAAAACAGAAAGTGTAACTGTTTCAGTTTTCCATTTCTTTTCATTTTGATTAAAGATGAGACTTTTCATTTTGATTATCTCCATCACAGAATGAAAGGCCTTTGTCAAAACTGCCACTTTCACATGAAAAAGTTTCAAGTTCTAAAAATCACCTTTTTCTGGTGAGAAATCCTGTTGACTGAGGCAGCTGGCCCAACTGTAATGTGATTCTGAACTGCAACCAGCAACTGTCCATGACTCACATGAGGGTCTCAGGGATACTTCACTGGCCATTACCACCAGCTCTGCTCTTCAACTAGGGCAGCCTTCCAGAAGAGGTTTAGGCTAAGTTGAAGGGACCAGTTGGCTTTAGGTGGATGTAAGGAGATGTCAGATGATGACGTGGCCCCGCAGTGTTTTGAGGAAGGACAAAAGCAAGGAGACCGAGGATGGCAAGGGAAGATATGTAGCCCCAAGGCATTCTCTTCATCAGGTCTTTCCAGAGGCAACAGGTAAGCAACGCTTGATGTGCTAGATGTGTTCTTCACCTTGTGTCCACAGACCATTTCATTTGAAAGGGATCCATGACTGAAGACTTTGTGGAGGCAGTTGATCAGAGTTTCTCACAGACTTTTATGTCTGAAATGTCAGATGCTGTGCTGTTTTTGGGTTTGACGCTTTCATATTTTTCAGCCATGGAGCAGCCAGGGATGAAGGACAAATCTGTGGGCTCCTCCCTCGCTCCCTCTGTCCCTTGCCTGTCTGCACCCATACTGGCAGCAGGGCTGTCTCCTCCTTACCATGTTGTAAGGCATTTCTGACAGAGCCAGGGCAGGCAGAGAAGTCTTGGGACAGACCCTGGAGCTTCATTCTCAGTGGAAAGGCTGGTATTCCTGCATGGTCCTCAGCCAAGCTGTGTCCATCTTGTCCCCATTTGCCTGGAGAGGACCCATGAGAAGGGTCTCCCCTCTGTATGGGCACAGCTATATGATGCTTCTCTGGAGATGCCAACTGTACTTGGAGTGTGAAGGGATACTCTAGTGGTGAGAGCAGGATACCCCAGGTTGATTTCACTGGAAAGACTTACTTCTTCTTCAAGACTTTTGAAGTGCATGTAACGCGTCTCCCTGAAAAGGGAAGATGTGTCATAAAGAAACCAATTCCCTTGCTGTACAAGAATGGGGTAAGGTCTTATAAACTCTGAAGACACAGACAGTACTACAATAAATAGCCATGTAGGCTCCCGATCCTTTCATTATTAATGTTTAATGCCCCATTGATCTCGTCAGGACAAGTGACGTAATTTTAGTTAAGCATGTGAGTGCAATTTGCAGGATGCTTTATAGAAGTAAAGCTCAACTTTGGGTGACAGAAACCATAGCTAGAATTTTTTTTTTTTGTATGCAAGAGGGAAGAAAAAAAGTAATCTAACCTCTTTCATCCTCAAATTCTATTCAATATCTCCCCACTACCCCCCATATAAATGGACCATTTTTAGTTTTTCCTTATTGTATTCCTGATGCTGCAGGCAAGCCTGGTACTGTATTTTATCACTGCTTGGGATAGTAGTATATATTTTTAATAGATATATTTTATATTTAGATGTATTTTATTTAAATGTGTCTATACATATTTAGAAGTAAAAATCTGCTGATTTCTTCAATTGCTTTCAGTTACAGCAGAGAGCAAACAGAATTTTGATTTTTAAATGCTTATAAGTCTTGCTTTTAAATCTCATGATCAAGCTTATTTTTCCATTGGAGTACACATGCCTGAAATTTAAGGTTAGCTGCTAATTTTGAAAAACTTTCATCCTGGCAGAGTTCTCATGAGTTCAGGAGTTCTCAGGAGTGTTCATATAGGCTATATTTACATGGTATTGAAACCTAGGAAATCTCTGGCTGAATAATATCATCATTACCATCATTCAGTCCCCAAGCATTTCCCTATTAACAGTCTGCAAGCTTTACCTCCTCTTTAATACATTGATTACATTTGATAACGTTCCTGCTTACAACTGCCCAAGCCGATAACCTCTGAGTAGACATCTTTGCATAATATTCAGCAATGCCTTTGTTGCTCCAAATTATTTTTTGCATTAGCATAAACAAAAGAAATGCAGGTTAAGAAACATTAGTATGTTTTCTCTATATGTTTTCAAGCACTGATACAACATCATTGTATAGAAGTCTTCAAGTAAAACAGTACTTATTGCGAAAGATGATTGCAGTTTCAAAAACAATTCCTTCTTATTACTGGAAAAACATATATTTAGGCAGATACCATTAACACGAAGTTTAGTTCACTTGGCAGCACTTTAACAAACGCTTTTATAATCTTTGTATTTAAAATACCAAATAAGCCATAATTCACTGACCATACTACATAGTGACTGTATCTATCCTATGTTTCAGAATAAAGGTATAAAATTACAGAGATATGATAAATTATTTTAGAAGATGTAAATGTAGTCAAGTAGTGTAGAAGAGAACCACACTGGTCTTCATTACTCTGAAAACAGAAATTACTGGGAAGCAGGGGAAAAAGTAATATGAAAAGAAATGGTTCCTAGGGAGAAATGGCTTTTCTACAAATGGCACTGAGTGAATTCAAAATAAAGTGGCTAACAAGGCATATCCTAATAACAAGCCAAGGATGTTTCATACTTTTTCATCTTTAAAATTACAAATGTAAAGTAAATGTACTCCATTTTACCACATTATTACTCACTGGAGACCATGTGTTTCTTTGGGACTGAGAGTAGCATATATTATAGTATGTTGTGTGAGAATCCCTCACTGCTGCAAGTGGCCATATCTTCTGAATGACATGAGGGGAACAACAGGCATCCACTTGCATGAGAGGCCTTCTTTCACCTTTATCTAAAATGTTCTTCTACAGTCAAGAGTTGGGAGGAGTTTGTGAAAACATGTGGTGCTTTCTTGTTGAAATATAACCTAGAATTTTTTGGTTTCTTCCTTCTCCAAAGGAAGGAAAAGACCTTTGAAGGAGCCTTCTTCTTTGAGTTCCTGTAAAAAGGAGATTTTACACACTGTGAGGTGTGTGAAGTGGAACAGGGAAGGACCTTATCTTGATTAAATGACTCATTAATGGTAAAGTCTCTTGCAGAGCATTTAATCTGGATTTGTATATCCTGACAACACAGAGTGGATGAGTGAAACTTTTCAACTTACCTTACCACAAATATAAATCTTTCATTTCGGAAATGAGGCCATGTGGAATAAACCACAGCTTTCCTCTAAGGAGGAAACACTAGACAATGATCAAATGGTAGGAGACACATGTGCGGTCACCTGATAAGTGTTGGGCTTTATCAAAACATAACATTTTGAAATTTTAATTAACTTGCTGAGAATTAGGAACAATATGAACAATTATAGATGAGCTAATACTGCAATATTTGGGGCTTATGATACGTTTTTTTCCCAGATTTCTAAGATGGACAACATAGAAATAAACTAAAAAGAAGTGGCACTACCTAGTCGGTAAGGAAACAAACTCAATCTTCTACTGATCTCTGAAGGAAGTCACATGGTGTCTTCGTCCTTTGTTCTTCAGCTTCCCACCTGCAAAACAGCACAAAATTGCTGAACTCAAAAGGATTCGGAGATCTCTTGAGGGAAGTGACCGCTCAAGACAAAGGCAATTTGGAGACAGTGCCCCAGGGGCTGTCCTCTAAATACATTTCCCTGAAGCTTAGTGTTGATAGGGTTTTTTCATGTTATTTTGGTTCTTTCATTGAGTAATTTGTTAAGGATATGAGATTGCTTAGTAATGTTTTGTGTATTTTTTACCACATTCAGAGGCAATGGAAGCTGTTGACTGTCCTCAACCAAACAGATTGAAGCACTAAAGGCCTCAAGGACAACTAATTTTCTACATGTTTTAGGAATATATGTGGTTAGTTAGAGCAGAAAGGCTCTGTCAGTTTTGACAAATGGAAAGGATGTGACATGAACATGCATGTTAGCAGGCATCAGAGAATGAGCATGCCTAGAGAAGCCATGCTATACAGCACAGGAACCAGCAACACTTGACTACCAGCTCACAGCCCAAGGCCCTGTGAGCTAAGGCTTTGTTATTTCCAGTGTTATTGGAAATGCATGGTAATTTTATGCAGGTTGCACATTTACTGTTGCTTTGTTGTCAAAAATGCTAGTCCTGCTGTCCATCCCAGTCCTGTCTTCACAGTCCCACTCCAGTCATTGTGACAGCACCAGTATGCACACTGTGGAGCAGCTGAGTGACTTGCTCTGTCAAAAATTATTTTTTTTTGGCCATGTTAGTCTGTAGCTTGATGAGATCCTTCATCTACTCCCAGAGACAGTTGTGTCAGTGTTGGTTCTGACCCAAGGAATGAGTAGCTGATCATGACACTGAACCCTGGGGCTGTTTGTTGTGTGGCTTCTTTTCTGCTCCCATTTCAGGTAAACCATTGTGAGAGATCTTTGTTGCAGGTCTTTTGGGTGAACAGCAGCAGCTTTGCACTAGTGAATTTTATTCTGTTCCTCCTAACCATATTCTAATTTGGAGTTTCTCATCTTTCTGTTTAACAGGAAAGATGCCTGCTCTAAAAATATAGAATATGGCTCCAGATCCCTGTTCTGAGAACAGCTGGTCACGTTCAAAATGAATGCCTGAAGAAAAAAGCAAATTTGAAAAGAAATGTGAATTTCTGATTTCTGGCAAGTGAAAGGCTGGCCTGAGGTAAGCCAGCCAATTCCTGGATGACTCCAGCGCCAGAGTGAGCGCCAGCACTTTTGCCTTCTCTCTTTCACTGCAGAGCTGGTGCTAAGGTTTCAGTTTCACATAAACCATTCCCCAAATGGTTAGTTCTGGAAATAACAGCCCAGTTCCAACGATGACACAGGTGACATTTTCAAAATCAAAAACTGGGACAGTTCTGTAGTGACATTTTTTGGGTCTCAAAATATCCCTGCAAAAGACGAACGTATGCTTAAAAAAACATGCTGATGTCACTACTGCCAGTGTCTGCTTCAACAGTGATACATACATACTTCCCTGAGAACAAGGTTTTTTCCAGTTGCTTTAATTTGAAGTAAATTGTGTCATGAAACACCAAAAGTGCTGCTAACATTCATTCTGGTCTTGTCTGAATCATGAGGCTGAACCAATTTAACTTAACTTAGTTCAGTAAAACAGAGGGACAAGTACGTAGAGTTTCCCGGATTTTTTTAAACTCATTATCTTTCATCCCATACATTTGATCAGTATACAGTAGCTGGCCACAGCTTGGGTTTTGAATGTCATGTAGACCTCTGTGCACAAGACTGCCTGGATGTGAGATCACACAACTGCACAAACCACCAAGAGTGTGCAAATGCCCGCATCTCGAGGTGATTGTGCTGGGGGCTGTGCTCAGTGTGCTGCCTGGCCCAGCCCAGCTCCCGGCACGAGCTATGCTCTGATCTTCACTCTCTGCAAACATGCTGTAACATTTGCTTGTTCTGGAGGAATGGCTAGACCACGAGTTTTGCAATTAGGAGAAAATCAAATGTTTTGCAGTTTAGACTGAAAGTGGAAAAGCTTGTGCACCTATGAGATGCTGAAAGAAGCGCTTGGATTGCTGTGATGTCCTATAGAGCAAGAACAGTCTCTCTAAAAAAAGTGTCAGCGGTCCTTTTAACAATTAGAAACTAAAATAATTTTTCATGCAAAGTCAGAAGTTCCACTAATTAGGAGTGGAGCTTTTCTGTATGCCATCAAAATGCAGTAAATCCTGGAGGTTCCATGAGGCATACGGCGTTTGGGACAACATGTTGAAAGTAAGATATCTCTGCTAATGAAGTACAGAACATGTTCCCTTCAAGAACTTGTAAGGCTCTCTGTGAGCAGAGATAATTGAATTGTTATAACAGCTTTGTGAAAAAGGTGATGCAACTTGCAGATAACCTCTGAGCTCAAGATTCTTGATATGAATTTCCTGGTGTGACATGAGGTACGTGGGGAGGATGGGAGCCACCCCAACACCCTGCAGAAGCCATGGCCCTCCTTACTTGATGGGGCAGAACACAATGGAGGGGCCAGATTGTAAGCATTCAAGGAGGAGCCCACGCTGCTCAGCAGTGCGCTGGGAGGAGCTGCATTGCTCTCAGGTGTCTGCAAACAGGCTGAATGCATTTGTCCAGACCCTTTAGCTTAAGGACAAATGCTTGAAGTACTTTACAATGTTAAGTGTACACAGCAAAAGGTGACAGATACACAGAAGTAAATTGTAGGCATCTTAAACAATACCAGCTCTACCCCTCGTTACAAAATGGCTTTTCTGCTGATGGGTATTTCCTAGTGTTTGTCAAACAGTGGGTTCATGGCTTAGTCAGGGACAAAGTTATTAAGGACATAAAACACCATCTGGATGATGCTAATAAACATAAAACCTAACCTTCAGATACACTGCAGCAGTGACCAGACTGCGCCAGACCAGATTACCCTTTGTTTGTGTTAACATTTGAGCCCTCTACTAAACCTCTTGGCTGCCCAACCTTGTATATTTTACTTCAAAAACCTAAAATGCGGTTATTCTAATGACACAACCAAGTGACCTGTCCCTGGTATCTTACTGGAACTTTGTCTTAAAAGGGCCAATTTCCTAGTAGAGTTTCTTTTTCAGATATAAACAGTTGGTCGTTGGCTTTAAACTTTAATTGTTTAGGATTTTTACTTCTCAGTTTAGTTGGCAGTTCATGTGATGAGGAAATAAAAAAATAAAACCCTCTTGCAAGCTGAAAAAGCCCCAAACCTATCCTAAAAATGTATTTTGCACTTGTTTTTGCAAGAAAAAGATGGGATCTTCCATTCAAAAATCTGTTCTGTGCTGTAGGAATGACCTAGCTTAGAATGACTTTACTGCAATTACCTCTTGCAGAGTGTGTTGCTGTAAGGACAAGAGAAGGCTGTGCAGGCCTAACCTGAAGCTATCTAACATTAAAGGATGGGTTTCCTCTGCAGGAAGGGTTTGGTTTTCTTTCTACGACAGGACACAGTTTGCCTAATCAATTTGTGCCTATTACTAGTACTTGCCATTGAAAGACAGTATTTGCTGATAAAGATTACATTGGCATTGGGGTTTATCGTTCTAAATACAGCTGCTTTGCATATAGCAGGTGAGAAGTGTTAGCAAAGGGCAGCCATTCCAGTTGTCCCCAACAACGCTGACCTTTATAAGGCTACAAGATGATGACCAGCATCAGCTCCAGCTGAGCAGTGCCTTGCTCTGTGAGGACTAGCACTAAAACCAATGGTTCAGCTTTCAGTCAGGTACCATGCACCCTGTACCAAGCTGTCGCGATCTCACCCCTGCTGGCAGCAGTGTAAATAAATATCTTCCTCTTCATCCGCCCAGGCTGAACTGAGCAGACCTCTAGACAAATGCGGCTTCATGTGTTATTCAGTGCTATGAGACTGCGAGGAAGATGCACACATTAAGGTGTCCAAATCTGATGCCAGAACTAGTCAGATGCTTCCCAAATGAGCATGCACATGTGTGAGAATGAAAATGTTACACTTAAAAAGGACAGAAAGTGAAGTTTTCTGTCTAATCAGAGGCTTCTCCATGCTGTCAGGCTGATTTGTAGTTTTGTGTATGGCATATTAAAACGATCAGGACAATTGTAATGTCCTATAAGCCTTGCCTAAGCTTCCAACAAAACTCAGCAGCAGGGTGGTTAAATAAGTTTGCCACTGTCACTTGGTACTTGTCAAATAGTATCATTTTTTGAAAAAATAAATCATGAAACATTTTGAGTCATACCATGCAAATTGCTGTGCAAACAGCAATGAAGGCTTGACCGCTAGCAGCGTCAGTACATGCCCACAGGCCTGAGTAGTAAGCCTGGCATGAGGAAATTGCAGCTGTAGACACGTATCTTTTTCTCCCTTCTCTATATAGGCTCAGTATTAGAAAAATGTTTCCTATATAAGTAAAAGGTATTTCCACTGCACCTGTGTCATGATGGTAGGGATAGTTCTTGGGAGCAGGAGTGTAAATAGCTGATTCTCTGTGAAATGGTGTCAACATTAATTATTCCGCTGCACTTTTACACCTCTGTTGCAACTGTCACCTAATGCTTACTGTAGATGATACCTTTGTTATGCAAGTTTAGAAGTATCCCCTTCCTTTGCCCCTCAGAGAATTCAGCTGCTGGAGATCTATTCTCTATATGTATCTTTGCTAATAACATCACCGCAACATGAGAATCCCTCATCTCCATGGAGTAGATGAGCACAAATGAAGCTCTTATGAGGCATCTTGTTGATGCTTTTCTTGAGTCTCACACAAACTCACAGGAAGGAGTTGCTGCCCCCAGCAGTATCTGTCTCAAAGGAAAGGAGGAATGGGAGAGTTTTAAGGAAGCATGGTGAAGGAACATCAGTGTTTCTGTGCAGTGCATGGGCTGCTTGGTGCCATGCAGCAGCTCAGGATGGATCTTCCTCTCCCAATGTAATGACCTTGGTTTCTCCTCTCCAGACCTCTCTTCTCTGTCCCCTACACTACACTGGGATGTGGCTTTTCTGCATATTTCTGGTCAGAGACACGAGGTGTAAATAAATTTCAAATGTTCAGTCAGTAGCATGTGCTCAACTAAACCAATTTCTACCCATGAACTTCTAATACGAGTAAGCCATTTGGTAAAAATCTTCAGTTGTCTGAAGCCATTATGGGTGTATGACACTCGAACAAAAGTAGCATTTCTGATTTTCATCCAATATACACTTTGGCTCTGATTTTACGTTTCTTTTCAAGAATGTATTGCCTCTAGTTGTCTCCATGTGTAGTGGATTTAGCTTCAGGTGGAAGTAAGTAGCAATTTTTGCAAACAAAAAAATGTCATCCTTACGAAAATTGGTTACAATTTAATTATTCATAGAGTAATATTCAGAACAAGAAGCATCAGAATAGAACTTAGCTAAGTATTCACAGTTTGGGAATATCCATGTTTACTTGCTAATGCTTTTTGCAAAATATGAGCCCAAATATAGGAAATCTGTGCTATTATTCATTACAATTAAATGGGCTTTGGTTCTCAGAGACTCCCAGTAAAATCTGCACTCTGTTGAACAAGTCTGTACTATATTATTTAATGTCTGCTATTAATAAATATTTCATTGTGGTGGTGGAAAATATTTCTTTGCTTTGTGATACAAACCCATTCTTTGCATCCTGAAGAATATTTAAGGTTCTTCTTTTTTTTCTTTTCTTTCTTTTTTTTTCTTCCCTGGGGTAGAACTTTCATGCACAGGCAACCGCTCATCTTATTTAGCGGCTTATACTCAGGTTACTTGGCTGAGTGTGATTGAGACAATGTGGTGGACTGGGGAAGGCAAATGGAAGAGGTGATAAGGGGCCCAAATAATTCTTGGGAAACTGTCCCCTCCTTCAGTGATGTAGAGATGCTTCTGAATTCAGACAAGGCTCCTGACCCTAAATCAGGATTTCAAAGAGGTCTTTTCAGTTAATGGTCTTTTGAAGCCCAATGGAAAACAAGTGAGTTTTCCAAAAGCCATTTTTCAATGGAAATGTTCCTTTGCCAGAGATACCATGAATAATCACTTCCTGCCACCAAAGTAGGGCTCTATTGTGTGTCAGAGAAGTGAGACGAAGGAGGAAACCTGGCCAAAATGTCTTTGCATTTCATGATACAGCCTTGAGAAAACAAGGAATTTTCTGACCAAAAAAATTAAAATCTTCCCCCACTTCTCATTTTTTACAAAAACATCCATGGGAGGGGAGACTCTGGGAAAGAAGGAGCATGCAGTGCATTTCCTCACCAGGTCAGCTTCTTTGGATCAGAAGGTCCTCTGTCTCACAGGATTTGCTGACTTTCCCTTTTCTTGGTTGAAAAATTCAGTGGGCAACAGTGATTGTATGGACCCAGGGATTCTTTCTATGTCACAAGCATCAATGCAAATTCTGAGGTATTTATGCATGGTCTTTTCTGGTCTCGGCAAGGTAGCTACTCAGGAAGTTTCCTCTGACTTTGCAGTCCCCTCCCTTGATATTTTTCGGTGGTGCTGTGCGCTAGCTAGCATTAATTTAATGTAGGAGTCAGATTCATCCCTGGATAATAAACCAACACTCATTCAAACTGTCAGAAGTTGTCTCTTCTCCTCAATAAGAGTAAGACCACTGCAGTCAGGTGGCAGAGATTCCCACT
>WEIS01086980.1:0-17802 GCA_013389965.1 Todus mexicanus
AGGGAGGGAGGGGGAGAAAGAGACTTATTAATTCAGAAAAGCCATCAATGGTATGGAAATCTGGCAGAACAGCAAGAACTGAAACTGGAAGAATTTGAATATACAAAGGGCTGAATAGAATGAGAAAGCCGCGCTGCTCGCACACACAGCCCCTTTCTCACGGTTCTCTGTGAATCAAACACAAGCGGCTTGTTCGAGTTTTCATCAAGGAGAAAGAAGGGACGCAGTCAAGGTAACCGGCAGTAAACCCTGTAGTAAGCAAACTGATCCTCATTTCAGGGGAAGGGAAAAAAAAAAACCCAACCCACAGATGAAACTCAAGTGCATTCAGGAGCTGCGCCCGTCCAGAAGTTAACCCCCTCCTCCACCCCAGGCTCTCTTGCTCGCCCGGGATTTTAAAGATGCTTGGACTGCGAGTTTTCCAGATCGCAACTCAAACCGCGCAAGCAGCACCTTGCTTACGAAAGAGGAGGATGTTTCTCCAGGGTTAGAGACAGGACTGGAAGGTGCAAGCGCCACCCGCGAGGCTTGGCTGATCACTCCACGCTGCCAGGGAACCTCGGTACCAGCGACGTGAGGAGCCTCCTGGGAGCATGTTCTCTGGGCACGGCGAAACCCAACACACCAGCCAAGGGCTGCATGTCCCCAGGACAGGGGGGAGATGCTGAGCAGGGTCACCGAGCAGAGCCACCTCTCGCCCAGCGCCCGCAGAAAGCACCTGGCAATCTGAAAGTGTCTCCCTCTGTTCAGATGGAGCATGGGTTGATATGGAGGCTTGAAGGAGCTGATTAATCTGAACTAATTATGGGCATCATATAAGAGCCTATTACACAATGAACGATCTTAACACTTAAGGTAAATTAAAAAAAAGAAGAAAATAGAGACTTGCCAGACAACACCAGTTACAAGTGGACGCTCAAGCCCAACAGGCTCCTCCTCTGCCCCAGCATGTCCCACACATACATCCAATTTAGACCCAGTTTCTTACATAAAGCCAAACTAATGGGCTTTAGTTTATTTAACTTATTTTTATTCCAATCCACTTGGGGCTCTGAGAAAAGGAAGGGCTACACCACTTCATTACTCACTGCCTGAAAGGAGGAATAGGGGAGAATAGGAGGAAAGAAAAAAACCTGGAGGAGCCAAAGGCTTTAATAATCCTAACAGTTCCCAGGGTTATTTAAAATATGCCCAAGCAGTTCACAAAAGGCTCCACAGAGATAAATGTATTTGATTTTCTTCCACTTTAATGGAGGCATACATTTAGAGCAACAAAACCAGGGTGACCTAAATAAAATGGCTATTAATTGTGCTCAGAAAGGCTCGGAATTTAACGCAACTGATCCAGCCCGGCACAAGAATTCTCCATTCATTCCTCCCACTTTCCTCTTCAGCGTTTTCAGCTCCTCTCTTTTCTACGGGGCAGCCCTGAGCAGCCAGAGATGATCAAACCCGCTGCCAGCCCCGTAACGACGGGGCCGAGTCCTCTGCCAAGGCCGGCAGCGATTCCCCAAAGCTCGGGGAGGACAGCGCTCCACAAACGGGAGCTGACATGACCAAACCAGGATGTTTTCTGGAAAACTTTACACCTCGCCTTGTACTTCTACAACCACACGATGTCTGCAGGGACTGGCAAACCCAACGGGCGGCTCCATGTACACGCGGCTTGTGAAGCCGCCGCTCCTTCACGAGATGCCTCCACGTGCACAGGAGGAACAGCAGCCCCTATTTCACGTCTCCGAGTTATTCTTGTTTTTCAATCCATTTGAATCAAGTTTACTCATTGAGTAAAACCCTCCATGGGGAAACTACCATAACTACGTTGAATGGACAGAGAGTCTTTACGTCTCACACTCCTCACCCAGACCAGGGAAGTTTTTCCTGATCCAAACCCTGAGTTTCCAACACGACTGGAGTTGGTCGAGATTATTCCTACATTCCTCACAAGTGCTTCCCCCGAGGATGGAGGGGTTGGTTGTTTCCAACCCTCCCAAGCAGATCTGATGCTACATTCTCCAACCCTTCAAGGTAAAGGAGAAATAAGGAGCTATGATCGAACATTGGCAATTCTGATGGGGTCCTGGGAGAAGAGAAACAACAGAAGGATGATGGTGGGGCAGACACAGCTGGGTTGTGTTTCTACCCCCTCTGATCCCCAACTCGCAAACTTTACCGGTCTTTCACTTCTCCTGCTCTCCCAAGAAAAGTGTCCTGGATATTCTGGTCTAATTCTTCAAATTATTTATACGCACTGCACGACTCCTCCAATATTTTGCTTTCTGAAGCAGAAAAACCTCTTAGCTGCTAGTAAACTGTCAGGTGCTATTATTTTAAATGCGCATGTGAAATCCAAGCGCCAGCAACGTGCTTCTGCAGATTTACAACCTCGCCCCACATAAATTAAGACAAATGCGTATCGTGCGCCAGGCAGTGAGAAATAAATGGTTCCCCCACACCAGGCCTCTGGCTTTGATTACAATGGAATTAAACAAAGAAAAAATACTTTAACCTTTTCCCCCTCTTTCTGTTCAAGCACATCCCCCAGCTCCTGGCGCGGCTCCTTCCCCTGGCCGAGGGCATCCTCGGCACCCTTGCTCATTACCCTCACTGCCAACCCGAGTCCCTCCCCAGCCCGGCTGAAAGCCCAAACCCTACGGCATCCCCAGGTAGCCCCAGGTCCCGACTGCGTGGTGGGAGATCCACATCCTCTGAGGATCAGGCACAACTCGCGTAGAGCTCCCTGGGGGGCTGGAGACACACGGTGAGGTCCCTCGCTGAGCACTTCCCAGGGCTTTGCAGGGACGACTTCCCAACCGAGGACTGACACATGATGCACCACCATCATAATCAATGCCACACTGTGCAAGAGCAAATTCCAGTGCTTGCAATTTTTCCCCCCAGCAGTCAAGTCTTTAAAAAGTCTTCTTCAGCAATTACAGCTAATAAACCCACGATTTTATTCAACACACACATATCATTGCAACTAATTTTGCTCCATCAGGGCTGAAATTAAAACAGTCATTCAATCACGTTAATCTCAGGGCTCGCTCACCAGCCGTGACATGGCAAAGAGCACCCCAAACGCTTGCCAAAAAGCACTGTGGCTACTCTTGGACTTCAAAATGCTCCTGCAAAACACCAACATGTTACTCAACACTTACTCTACCAAGGGGTATGTAAGAATGACTAATGCTCTCCAGAAAAAACAGCTTTCCACAGCAGGACAAATTCAGGATGACTCCATAGACGGTTTCTCATGAATTCCTTCTCTGGCATTAATAACATGAAGTACCGACGAGAGCAGGGCTCTTTGCCACGCTCAGATCAAGTTATAAACTATATGAGGACTCTCGGAGTTTTTCTTTGACCTGCTGCCTTGGCTGAGAACTTCCCCTGTCCCCAGCAGATTTCCAGCACGCATTAGCTCACACCACCGACCGGGAAGACAACGTTCTTGGAAAAAAACAACACCCAAACCTCCCCGACTAACCAACAAGCAACTCAGAAACATAAAGACAGCTCTTTCCTCAGCGTCAGGGGCTGCTGTGCCACTACAGGACCAGCTGCAGACGAGGCAGAGAAAGAGGAAGGAGAAGCGGCAAGGTCAGTGCCAGTGAGTTGGTGGAACACCAGCTTGGGTTGGGAATGACCTGGCGACTGCTCTCTCCTGGCGAGGTGCTCCTCACCTCCAGCCGCCTGTAACGCTGGTTACTTCAGGGCGGCCTTTCGTGATGGAAACCAAGCTTAAGACAACAGCATCACAGAGACCAAGCAAGACCGAGGCAGCACAACCTTCTCCTTGGCCGCAGGGCACGCAGACGTTTGCTGGGCTTTTACAGAGCCAGAAGAGGCTGCCTCGGTCAGAGCAAAGCGAGCCCGGGGCTGGGTCCCTCTCCGCAATCAAGTCCTGCAGTCAGGTCTAATTGCCCAGAACAATTTCTGCCCTCCAGCGCAGCAGCTGTCCCCCGGGTCTCCTTAGCTTGACGGGAAAATGGGCTCCAGCTCTGCATTCGGAAATGGAGTAAGAGTCAGAGGAGCCGACACAGAGACCCCATCAGAGGCAGGGAGACATCCCCCATCCTCCTGCCCGACTCCCAGGCCAGCAGCGCTGCACGGAACCAACACCAGGGTGCTGCTCAGAGAAGGGTCTGCCACACACACACGTCACATCCCCATCCCAGGCAAGCGCCATTGCTTAAAAGCAGTGCTCGCTAACCTCACGAAGGACAGGCAGCAGACATCCATCCTTGTTTCTGGGAGCCGGCAGCTCCAAGCCACATGATACACGTGTTTACACAAAGCTGTGGCATTTGTTTAACAAAACGTGTTTGTGAATTAAAGCAGCGCCTCCATCGCTGCCAGAAACAAAGCCCCAATCTACAATTCTGCCACAAACCGGTGCCACAGAAATTTCTACTGTGATCAAGGTTTGTCCGTGCTACCAATCACACCCTGTGTCTCGCACTGTAACTCTAAAATATACGTCAACAGCTAAAAGCCCATCAGTGTGCGTCAGAAAGCCAGAGAAGGTGCATATTCTGAGCTCGTGCAGGCTGAATCCGGCGTTAAATCACGGAGTTCCTACTGCCACCCTTCGCTGGGGAGGCAAGAACAGAATCTAGTTCAAAACATCTGCTGGAGAGCCTCCAAACCCTCTCACACAAACATTTAATTCACCCTGCCTCAAAACATCTTTGTGTTTTACCCATCTAATGGACAAGGAGGAGGGTGGGACTAGAAGGGAAATTAAGCCACAGGCTTTTTCAAGTGACCTGTACATGGCCTCAGAGCAACCAGGATCCTGGAAGTCTCTGCCTTCGGTTCCCAGTCAGCAGCAGGAGGCTCAGCTCCCACACGTATCCTTGTCCACGTATTCAAGATGTCACAGAATCAGCCATAGCTCCTGTCTCCCTGTCCACACGCACATCGTGTGCATTATTTTCTGCAAATTTCCCCAACAACCAAGTAACTTCCGCCAAGTGTTTTCTTGTGAGATCCACAAATGAAGCACCCGAGCTGGACATGACCTGCCCCAGCCCCGTGCCCTCGCTGGCTGCCTGGAGGAGCTATCACCAGATCAAACCACGAGACAAACACTCACAGTTTGCACCTTACCAACGCACGCACCATAATTTAAAGATATTCTTTCTGGCGCTCACACAGGAACCATTGGGGTGAAATGCAGAAGAACCTGGGCTCTTCTGAAAGCAAACGCTGAGAGCTCCACGTAACCACATCACTCGAACAGAAGCTTCAATCCACCAAACGTCGCAAGAGTCACAGCACAACCAAAGGCACTGACAACACTGAAGCTCAGCTCAGCTCCTTCACTCCACCGGGTGCTCTCCGGCCGAGTTTCGCCACGGGGCCAGATGCCCCGTGAGGCGCCGAGGGCAGAGTCCGAGCCACTCCGGACCCCGCTGGCAGCACCGAGCCGCTGCCGCCGCAGGGGCACTGGAGGAACATTGCTCCTTCAGCACTTCAGCAAGCCAGGTGCAAGGCGGTTTGTGATTTTACTTTCACGGAACATTAGCTGCCGTCAGCAGAAATAATTCTTCCTCCCTTCACAGTGCTCGTTTGCATATTAGCACGGTGAAGTTGCAATCTGTTTTCTTTTCCAAACAACACTTAAGAGGTGCTGCCCGTCAGGCCTGGCCGGCGCAGAGTCTGGAAACCAGGAGAGTGCTAAAAACTCCATCGAGAGCAGAGGCAGCTCCTGGTGAACACACGTGGGCAGCCGGCGTGTATCCCCCTGCCTCTCCTGATGGGCTTGAGCTGCACTGAGCAACACCACCGCTGAGAAGCCAACAATTTTAAATACCTGTCCTTCCTGCAATGCTCATTTAGGGTAATTCCAGCATCAGTTCCAACTCTGCCTATCTCTGCTTGCTTTGCCGCAGCCACAGGACGAGGTTCCCAGGCTGGGAGGCACCTGCACAACAGCATTTTCAATACGAAAATGAGCTTTGGGCAGGATCCAGCCTCCTCTGGGGCTCCACATGGGAGCTGGACTCAGCAACACCCAGAACAAATAAGGCCACAACCTCTCTCAGCGGAGAAGGAGCTTCAAATATTTGTGGAGCACTTGCAGGCCCTCGGATGGAGCGTGCTGCACACAGGGCAGAGCCTTTGCCTTCCAAACCCGGCGTTCTCCCTACTGACACAACATTAAACCGCGAGCAGCTGGTTTGTTTTCTACAAACAAACACGCCAAATAACGAGATGCAGAGAGACCATTAAAAACCACATGCCAGAAGGAGCTTCAGAAACCATCTCTCTGAACACCAAAGTACAACACGTCGAGCTCCGAATCGCTCCTTGACCATTTCAGGAACAACCTCTAATAAATGGAAACTACTATGAAGTGTGGCTCAATCGCAAGCATTCAACTGAGTGCAATTAAGTCCTTCCAAGATGTGGTTTCCAAGACAATGAAGGACATGGACCCGCTGGAGCAGGTCCAGAGGAGGGCTAAGAAGATGATCAGAGGCACTTCTCCTACAAGGACGGGCTGATAGCGTTGGGAGTGTTCAGCCTAGAGAGGAGAAGGCTCCAGGAAGACCTTATTACAGCCTTGCAGTATCTGGAGGGGGTCTCCAGGAAAGCTGGGGAAGAGACCTTTTAAAAGGGTTTGCAGCGACAGGATGACGGGTGGTGGCTTCAAACTGCAAGAGGGGAGAATGAGATTAGAAATGAGGAAGGAGTTGTTCACTCTGAGGGTGGGGAGAGCCCGGCCCAGGTTGCCCAGGGAAGCTGTGGATGCTCCATCCCTGGAAGTGTTCAAGGGCAGGTTGGACGGGGCTCTGAGCAACCTGCTCTAGTGGGAGAGGTCACAGCAGGGGGGTTGGAATGAGAAGATCTTTAATTTCCCTTCCAACACAAACCATTCTATGATTTGCACGTTTCCTCTTTCAGCACTTTCTGGGCTCAAGACCTCAGGGACTCACCCGTCAGCAAACCTCGATTCGCTGCACCTCTCCCTGCGTCACCGCGTTACTCTGAGCAGAAGCGAAGTTCCTGTTTGCCCAGTGACAAAACCTCCCGAGGAATGAACACCCTCCCCGCACACCTCGCTATCACACCGCCGGGGACAGACACGCGCCGTTACCCCACAGCTCTGGCTGACCCGCCAAACGCACCAGAATCACCTACGGGTTTTCGCTCAGTGCCCTTAAGCCGTACATTAAAACTAGCTCCGAGCCCGGCCTGTTACACAGCACAGAGAAAAAAAAACTCTCCACAAGGACCACAGGGGTTTTTTTTTTACAGATGCCTTTGCAGGACGGACGCCGGTAAACAGATCTGATGAAGAGACATCCTGAGCAGAACAACCGGATCGAGTTTAAAGGGCTTCCTGCTGCCCTTTCGAAAATACCTGCTGAATAAGTGTGAAGATAAGACAAGGATTGCGTTACTGCGGCTCCTGATGCATGAAGGGCTTTTTTATTGCCCAGAGGTTTGGGGGTTTTGAGAAAAAGAAAAAAAAAAAGGATGGACAATCGCCACAGTCGGCTGCAGCGCAAGGCTCAGCTGCGAAGGGAAGCAGAGCAGTTTATTAGCAAAGAAAAACTCATCTAAGTTTCCCTTCGCTGTAATGAAAAAAGTTCCATTTTATTTCCTGCTAGATCCTTTCTCCTTCTGCGCTTCTTCTCTTGCATATTAAAGAATATTTTTCCAGGGCTATTTCCTCTAAGCGGAACTCTGCCCTCCCTCGGTCCTTCCACCCCAAATCAAACATGGCTTATTCCTCTACATTTGGGGATTTTGTAATTCATGGAAAACCCACCCAGCACCCAGCCCCTCACTGGAACAAGGGCCACACGCTGCCACGCTCGAATAAAGTGCCAAATCGCCAGCTCAGGGTCCAGGTCCCCTCCCCACCCACAGCTCCGCATCAGACTGAGGATGGCAGCGGGGCCAGCAAGTCTTGGTGAGAAGCAGGGAGCCCAAACCCGTTCGAGAGAATGTGTCTTTTAAGCCTATTCCCCACAGAAAAGCCTCGATACCGGTGACCTTGGGCAGCAATGACCGCCTGTCGGTAAGTGGCCACCCGGCCGCTCGCCGTCCTGTGGAGCACTGCCCGGGAAACGGCACCATGGTCACGGCAGAGCTCGGGCCGCTCGCTGCAGCCTGGCTCCCTCTCAACCAGGGAGCTCAGGCGGGAGCTTTAGCTGGGGCTGTCGGGATGGATTTTTAAAGGATCACCTTGATCTCATTCCCTGCAGCTCCCCCGGTCCCCCCTGCGCGGTCAGCTCCCGCGAGCGCCGTCCCACCGCCAGGGAAGGCGATGGCCAGGAGAGCTATTAAGGCTGAATACAATATTTAAAAAGAAAGCAATTAGCGGCGCTGGCTGCGGCGCGGCACAGCTCCTCACACCTCAGCCCAGCCCCGCCAGCGCCTCCCGCTGCGCCCCAGTGTCATGTTGTTCGGAGGGAGATTTAATGCCCGCGAACCGCGGTTATTGGTGGGTAAATTGAGTTTTACACGTGTCAGCAATGCAAGCTCTCATCGGCTTGACAGGGCCTCGCCCAGGCGCTTCAAACCGAGGTTCAGCTGCAGTTTTTAATTACCCCTGGACAGCACGGGGATTACGGAAATAATCACCGTACCCAGATCTCTGGAACTACGGCACTGCTATTTAAAGCCTCTTGCAGAAAAAAAGCCCCAGTGTTTTCTGTTTGGGGCTTTTTGGCATTCCTTGCCCAAGAGCTGTTTGAATGGATTATGTCCCAGGGATGAATCTCTCCTAGACACAAGAGATTCTTCAATCGCAGCAAACAGGCTCAATAAATCAAACCAACGGCAAAACCAGGCAAGGAGACTGTTTTGGTGTTCAGAATCAGGTGACGAGTCCACCCATCGATCCCGCGGGACGGCCGAGGTGTCCTTCTGAGATGCATACATGTATTTTTTCTTCTAACTTTGCCTCGCTGACTACACTTGATTATGCCCAAATAACACAAGACACAATAATTAAGCTGCGATCTCAGTGGATTGTTCACAATGATAATTCCACCTTTGTAATTCAGCTTCAAATAAACTCCCTTTGTTCTGTCTTATTACACAGACTCTGGTATCATTCAAGTATATTAACTGTAGCCTATTACTGTCACACAAAAACGCTCCCTGAGCCACAGCAAAAGGCTCCCCAGACAAAACTTTATGTCATGTTAATCCAAGCTTTAATAACTATGAGGATATATAACTGTATTCTAATTGTGCTTTGTGTTCCTGCATGCAAAAATACAGGAGATATCACAAGTGACAGAGGCAGCCACCTTCAAACCCGGCCCCGGCTCCTCGTCCCGCCGGGCTGCAGCACAGAGCCCTGGTTCCAGGCAGCGCGAACGACGGTGGCGAGCACGTCGGGGCCAAATCCTGGCTCCTGCCAAACCCCGGTCTCAGGCACAGAGGGAAAGCCGGGCTGGCAGCGCCGAGTGCCGCGGCTGTTACTGCAACAGAAATTAATACCCTCTAAAACAGCACTTAAAACACGGATAATCAGTATTATGGAAATTGTACGTATTTAATTCCTGAGTGCCTGCTGAAAACACGACATGATAAAGGAGTGTAGTGAGCAGAGCATTCATTTTGGAGCCAATGCTGAAAACAGGCAAAGAGGGGGGGGTAGGGAAGAGAGGCAAAAAAAAAAAAAGGAAAAGGAAAAGAAAGAAAAATAACCTGGAAACAAGCAATGGAAATATTCACACATTTCTAACAGTGCATTTTCAAGCGCCGGCTGCAAGCTGGGAAATGGCTTTAAGAAAAAGTAGAAGGATCTGTCCCACCCCCACAAGGCTAAGGCAAAATGTTCTCCGTTGTGTTTTGCTCCCGCTTTCGCTAACCCAGTTTTAAGGGCCTCGAGAAATGAGATTTATACCCCTTCCATAAGGCAGGTTACAGCGCTGATCTCGCAGCGAAATCCACGGCAGCTGAAAATGGCCGGATTTGAACCTCGCTGCTCCCGCTGCGGGACACGGGGCCTTCCAGCTCCTCCTTGTGCTCACCCTCCGCTCAGTTTCTACTCCAACCTTCCCTGTTTTATTCCTGCAAAATTTACTTCATGGCAGTAAATTCAGAGCAAACCCAGCAAGAACGGCCAGGACCAAACCAAGGCAGGGCGGAGGAAAGCACGAGCAGGGGCTTGATCCAGGTCAGAAGAGAAACGGGGGCCAGAAGTTAAACTGCCTCAGGCTGGAGACCTCGTGCAGGACTCGGCCTTTCCTCCTCCACCCAGAGGTGCCCCTTCGCTTGGCGTTTTCCGTAATACTAAGCAATAACCTCCCCTTGTCGCTCCCTTCCTCCAGCCCTGTGTAGTGAGAGCTCGAGAGACTTTAGGGGAACTCCTACAATGATTAGCCAAAATGCTGCTAAAGCTCGAGGAAACACGACGCTTTTCCTTCCTGGGCACCCACCGTCACCCCCTCGAGGGCTTTCCCAGCACTTTAATGCCAGAATACTGCCAATGGAAATATTTTAAGTTATTTACTTGTTACTGGCTTATAACACAACCACCATAAAGGGTCATTTTGCAACGCCATAAAAAATAGAGCCCATATTTCATGTTGATGTTCCCCACCACCTGAGAGAGGTTTTACATTTCCCTGCAGGAGGAGCTCTGCAAAATGTGATGCTGAGGTAACCAAAGCTGCTGTCTGCCAGGATACAACCCTTCCAGCTTCTCCCGGCTTTGCAGCACCAAAACCTATGACCCGTTATTTCCGACTATTCTGGACTTTCTGTGTCTCCAAAAAATTGTGGCAAAACCCGCCCTGATTTCAGGGACTGATGTAAAGAGGAGTTATGAACGGCTCCATCTTCTCAGGTTTGGTATCGGCGCTCCCCACTTCCAGACACAGCAGCTTGTCTCAGAGCCAGGCCTGTTCCATCGCCCCGCGGGTCAAATTAAACCAGGAGGGTGAGAGTTTAAAACTGCTGAACAACTCCGATCGTCTCTTTCGGCAGCAGCTCTCCAAGACCTCTCCTTAGAAGAGCAGGAGCGAAGGTTTCTCACCCGCAGCCCTCGCTGCAGGAACCTCCCGCCGCCCGCTCATCACTGACCTCCTCTCGTTTGATACGAGCTTCGCAGACTTTCTGGATCTCCACACTGGGCCCCCAGGGAGATCATAAGGATCAAACCCGCATCTGTCTTGAGTGTCAGAAATTCAAAACCAGCTCCTTTAGCTCCCCAGGCTCTAATTAGGTGGCATCTTCCAAACACCTCCTGGAGTAAGCCCGAAAGGTATAACGCATTTTAGCGACAGGAGGTTCTGTTTAGAGCCGTGAGTTAATCTCAAACCTGGAAAACTTCACTAGATATGTTTAAAAAACATCCAGATGAGTTCAAATGAGACTAAAGGAAACCAAGAGAGAACTTTTGGGTTGACTCCTGAAGATACAACTGAGCAGGGCAGGCGCAGGAAAGGCTACGGCTCAGGCTGGGAAAAGGAAAATGCCTCGTTCTCAAAATCTGGCGTTTTAATTTGTCCCACCTTAAAAGAAATGAAGACCGACGGCAAGTAGAGAGACAGGCCTGAGGCTCCTTGAGGACAACAGCGAATTTCCATCTGCTCAGAGCACCAACGCGGACACAAAGTGCTGCCGAGGTGCAGCAACTTGGTTTTGTTTGGCCAAAAGTAACAGAGCAAAACACCCAAAACACCGACTCTCCCCCTGCGCTTCCACGGGACCCCGGGGCTCATCTCCACGCGTCCCTGCCACCAGCACCGCGCAGCTCCGCACCGGCTTGCACTGGGAAATCAGAGGCAGGGCGTGAAAGCAGAGACGCTGAAAGGGAACGGGAGAACAGGTCGGGAGGATTTACCCTGGGAATCATCAGAAAGTTTAAAAACACACCTGAACACCCCCAAAGAGTTACCTTCCTCCCGCTTCCCATCCCACACAGGCTCTGACGCTCCACAACCCACCGGATTCTCAGCACGCTGCAGTTGAGGATTTGATTAACCTGCTGACACCAGAGCTTCCCGGCTCCGTATTTCGAGACTGTTTTCTACAACACGTTTTAAAAATGAAAATGAACAGTCTTGTGTAAATCACAAGACTCCGGAAACTGGAGTACTCAGTAGAAAAGAGGAAAAAAAAAAGGGGAGAAAAAAAAAAGTCTCACTGAACAGCCTGAAATTCTTGATAAATCGTGAAATTTGGCAGCACCCATCTGACAATGTTTATTTTTTTCCCCCCCAAAGTTGTACTATGCCGAGCACTAGATCAAAACAGTTTTCTTTGGCAGACACAGGTTCTGCTCCGCATTCCCCCTCTCCCTGACACACCATATGGACCATCCTTAATGAAATACATTTAGGGAGGGATACCAACCCAGCTCGGCGCTGGTGCGCGCGCGGCTCCTCTGGGAGGCAGAGCCTGGAAAACACCGGGCATTTTTTGAACTATCACTTTTGATTTAGAAGTCCTTAAAAGTGCAGCCAGCGAGCCCAGATGAAGATATCAAATAAAGCTTCTGTGATACACACCACACACAGACACACGCCCCTATATAAACTGAAATTACTGCTATTTTTACAAAATGCCTTTAAGTAGGATGCTATAAAGAGAGCCCAGTGAAATGAGAAAAATTGGCTTGGACAGCTTCAATACAGAAGAGATAACAAGACAAGCAGAAATTTATTAAAAAGTGAGAGGTGTTTTCTTCTGCAGCAAGATAGGAAGAGTGTTTCCAAGGTTTCTAATGTGCTCAGAATATAGGTACCACGCAAACAGCTTCAGAGGGAGCTGCCCAGCCACAGACAGGTCGCTCGGGGAGCTGAGGGATCATTCACTGGTGGGTGGTCAATAAGCTGATGGGGCTCTGGGTGCCTGTGACCAGGACAGACCCTGCCCGGTTGTGGCACCCACGACTCCCTGCAAAGCCTGATGTGCTGGCAGATACAACCTCCACGTGGGATGCCCCCGAGTCCAGCTGGACTGGGGCTCCCAGGGCTTCAGATCAAAGGGCACGGGCCAGGATGCTGCACTGCTTGTCCACGGCACATGGAAACCAGCAGCGCTCCATGAACACCACCCAACCCACGCTGAAGTCACAGGAGCTCTGAGCCCTCACTCCCACCAGCAGGGCCGTGCCCGGGCAGCAGTGTGGGGTCTCCAGTGGGAATAGGAGCAGAAGCCCCAAGGCTGAGCACAGCTTCCTTGCCGCCGGAGGGCTCCGGGCAGGTACTCTGTACCCCAACACAGAAGGCTAAAGGAGAGTCTTTTTTTAGAATGACCAAATTATCCACCCACGAGCCCAGCAGCTCCCTCGGGATTTCTATCGACTTAAAGGAAATCTGCCAGTAATCCAATCAGCAGCAACAAGGCAGGAGCCTCTGCAGCAGAACAAATCTTGTAAGGAGCAAAGTGTTTTTATTTGGGGGAAAAGACCTGCGTCAAGTTGCTTTTAGTTTTGCGTTTCTTCTCTCCATCTTCCCTCCTCCTCCCAGAGCAAGAGGCAGGATGGACAGGCATTATCTAAAAAAAAAATCTTGCAGCGTAATGTCAAGATCGATATGTTGACCTAACAAGTAATGCCAGCTTTAGTAGTGTCTTAATGATGTGATCATTATCTTCTTACCTGAAGTGCAGCAGCAGTCAGCACGTGTGCCAGCAGGAAGACTTCAGACTATTCAGTGCAAAGACCACAAATCCTTCCCCCCATGCGCACAGACATTCTCTGCACTTGGTGTCTCGAGGAAAAAAAAAATAGCTACCCGTGTTCCTGAACATTCACAGTGGGCTCAATTAACCAGGCTCAGCAGAAAAGACCCCTCGGTGGTGGAACGGTTGTTGTTTCCCTCTGGGTAATGGAGCCTCACAGGTCATTTGTACCCAAGTCTCCCAGATTTGCTCCAGCGGGCTCAGAGACGCCTGGGGACGTGCCCGATGTGTGGAGGCGGCAGCGAGAGGGAAGGTGCCAGCCCGGAGTCCTCTCTCTGCCTGAATATACCTGGATTCTATGACCTGGGAGGATTTGCTCTGTCCTACATTCCATTTCTCCAAGAAACACTCAGTATTTTTGTTAAGACACGATCACACTATAGAACCCATCTTGCCCAGCTGCTGTACCCGAGACAGCTCGGCAGACGCACGCCTTCCCAAACCACTGGTTCTGCACTGAAACGGAGCCTCAGCGGCACCGCAGAGCTGTGGACTTTGCCCTCACAAACGTTACAGACCTGTCTTGTATCTGCCTTTCCCGTCCATGCAAGAATTAAACTGAGAACCCCGAGAAGGGCCCCTTGTGGCTCCACAAAAAGCAAATGGACAGAAGAGCCGCCCCCTGACCACGGGAGCATCTGCCTGCGGCAAGAGGCTCTGGCAACAGCCACAAAACAGCCACAAAACTAAAGTATGAGAAGAGATCCCTTCCTATCACCACCCTGCAACCCCCACCAGTCCAGTTGCCCCCAAAGTTTAATGTGGATGAAAGGCTAAAACTGGTAGTGGACCCTTGAGCAGCCATCCTGCCCTCGGGAGGAGTCAGCCCCTGCCACCAGCGCTGCCGTTACCTACCCAACGAGCAATACAGGGAAACACCTACGGAGCAGCAGGAATAGGGCTTTTTTCTGTCCTTTAATAAATCATTCCGAAACACCCCCAAAGCCAAGAGAAAGCAACGTCCCCTCCTTGAAAACAGCATTTCCCACCAGTAGCTTTCGCTGGACGCTCGCAATAGCAGAGAGCGGTAACAGGAGCGTGAAAGCAGCCCCGAAAGTTGCGCTTTCGGAGCACTGTGATTTGTCTATCTCCAGAGACAGATCGAGACGAGATGCCACTAAGACAATGCCTACTCAAACAGATTTCGAGACTGAAATGTGTGATTTTTGGTCTAATTCCAAAAAACGTTCGCTAGCGTGAAACATCTCTTTCAGTTGTCTGCCGCTGATCTCCCCGGACAACGCCGGATAAAGAGGCAATTCATCATTCCGCCGAAGGTTGTGCGCGAGGCGTTATCTGCCTCCCGCAAAGATCCGCGTGCTTGGTGCGAGCCCCGCGTTTCGCAGGCTGACCTCCCTCCTCCATTTTGAGGTACCATAGCAACATGAAATTAGCACACGCGGAACTCATAAATGAATAATTTACTGATTTCATAAGAACCTGCCTTGCAATTTATAGTTCTATTATCTCCCATATCCGTGTCTTAACTCCTTCTGTAAAAAGGCTGCAATCAAGCTAAATAACATTTGAAATCCTACCCGGCGTGGGCAGAGTCCCCGCTCGGGGGCGAGGGACGCGCAGCCTCCTGTGCCCATTCCCGCGGCCACCGTGGGTCAGTCCCCACCAGGTCCTCTGGAACAGGGACACGGGGAGGCGGCCTCTGAGGAGCAGGGCCCAAACCCCTTCCCTTGCAGGGAGATGTTTCCCTTCCCGGCTATTCCATCCCAGCCCAGGAAGCACCAAGCTGCGTTCAGAAATATCTTCATCTTCCATCTAGCAATTGTCATTGTAAAACCTGCGGCCAGCGAAGGGCAACGCAGGCAGCCGGGGCACGAATGGCTGCAAGGACAACTGGGGTATCAAACACACCCGGAAAGGTTTCTCCAGCACTATCAGAGATGCTCTTCTAGTGACACAACCACATCTCATCGCTCATACGCAATTTAAAAGACATTTATAAAGACAGTGCAACGAGAGATCTATTTTCAGGCTTATTTATTTGGGTGGAACAGGTGAGATTATTTTTTATATGCTCCTTGGCAGAACAGGTACCTCCACTTGATGTATGCTACAAGCCACCAACGACCTGGAGAGACACTGCAGGGCTGCACCTTCCCAGCCTCTCGCACCACGGAGAGGCATCGGTTTAAAGAACTAGATTCGGCATCCCCTGAGATGCCGCTAACCAAACATGCCCGGAGAGCAGGACAGCTTTCCTTTGATTGCTTTGTTTTGCAGTTTCTATTCCTACCGGAGAGCTACTCTCGGGGCTGAAAAATTAAGAACAGCGCAGCAATGAAAAACAGCATTGCTGAAATCGGTGGAGATTTTCCATGGGAGATTCAGACAACTGCCCGCCAGGAGGGGTGGGGATGAAGCCCCGAGAGGAGCGGCGCAGACAAACACCCTGCGTCAGAGCCTGGGCTCACTGCACCTCCTCGAATCTCACCCCAAGTGCCCGGTGCCCAGCAGCACAGCACGGACAAAGTGAGGGACTCCTGGACAGCACGGCCAGTGCGGCTCGGTGTCAGCACAGCCCGTCACCAACCCGGCCACAAACAGCACCTCCTGGACAGCACAGCTGGTGGGGCTCGGTGCCAGCACAGCCCACCACAAACCTGGTCACAAACAGCACCTCCTGCATCACCCAACAGGCAAATCACTTGGAGATTACACTTTAAAAAAAGATGAAGGGAAGGGATAGCGCAATATTGCCTCCTTGGTGTTTATGATCTGAAACAAAAACAAGGAGGAAATGTTCTCTTATTGCAGAGGAGCCCTTTTGCTGCGAGGTGGAGCAGGCAGGGCAAGCGCCGGCGGCTGCGATCGCGGCCTCCCTCGGCTGCCTCACACCCAGGGACGTTCCCGAGCGCTTGGCAGAGCAGAACAGGAGGCTGAAGCTTACACAGAGAAGGGCTTAAGTGGGAAAGATTTACCTCAGTGTGCAACATGTAAACTAGAGGCTGGCTGGTGGAACAGAACTGGCCGAACGACGCTGCTCCCCGCTGGGTTCCTTCACTTCCTGATCAACAGCTAAATTGGCCACCCTGCCACGGGGAGCAGGGGCTGAGAAAACAACCCCCAAAAACATGAGAGATCAACCGGCAAAAACTAGAGGGGAAAAACATTCAAAGTAGTGACCTGAGAGAGTCAATCTCCTGCAGACATCCTTACAAATAACATTAAACCAACAGGCAAACCTTTCACACCAGGGCCTGAGCGTGGGTTTAACTAGTGACAAGCAGAAAAAAGCAAAGACTTCGGCATTTGTGGCATGACGTGGAGATAGGGTTGTCAAAGACGCCTCCGCCAGGAAGGTGTCCAGCTTCCCACAGAGCTGCAAGAGAACAAAGTGGGTATAAACCAGCCCCGAATAAATTGAGGCGATACATTTGGTGAGCTCCTCGCCATCGTGGCAGCAAGGTGCCAAACAAGCTCTCACTGATGCTAGAGAAGGTTCAGAAAAGCCAACAGCTTTTCAGAAAGACCGAAGGAATTTTGTTCCAAGGCCCTTTGCAGCGTGGTGCTCCCAAAAGCCCTGGATAAACCACTGCGGCCCAAGGGACCACAGGGGATTATGTGCTAAATACACCAACACAAGGAGGGTTAAGTCATTAAATGTAATTACTTCTTTTCCAGAAGCTTCAGAACATCCAGAGACCCCCCAGGAGCAGACGCACACACACAGATGGAGATACGTGCATTAAATAAACGAAGCAACAGCCAAAATCACAACTGCTCTGAGCTGTCCTGAACGCACCTTGCCTTTGGATTTTTACTAACGTAACCGAGACTAAAAAGCGGAATGTGTCAGATTCCAGGAACGCCGGAATAGGAAGGAAAGAAACAGTTCTGTTTAAAACCTCCACTTCCTTTCCCTGTTTATTGTTCCCCATCTCTGTAGCTGTCTCGCGCGCAGCTGGACAATAGCAAACACCAGCCTGTTAAACCCTGCTCTTAGCATTTTATTCCCCAAATGCCCATCACCTACAAGAGAGCAAAGATAAAAGCGAGGAGCTTGACCCGACCGCGCTCACAATGCAACCGCTCCCCTGTCTGCCGAACAACATAAAAAGGATGTCAGGAGAGCAGATGGATTGGAAGGGAATTTGGAAAACAACAATAACAACAACA
>WEIS01086996.1:392-13517 GCA_013389965.1 Todus mexicanus
TAAAAGTCATCTTATGTTTATCTCTGCAATGTGAAAGAATAGAGAAGAAAATAGAATAAGAGGGGAGGGAGGGGGAAAAACCATGAAAGTCTGGATTTGAGGAATTAAGATTAAAGGATATTAGTGAATAGCAGTTTATGGGGGAAACTTGTAGTCACGTTGAAGAAACTAGTAAGATGATTGTTAGCCATCCCAACTTGGATGGAAAGCATCAAGGAAGCTTGGAGAGTAGTGGTGTAGTCTAGTAGGGCCTACGATATACATGAACTGAACATTTATCACTGAATTACTTTTTTGTGTTTGTTTTAGTAACGTGCACCAGTAAGTGATTTCATTTTATGATTAACCTAAAGAGGGAAAGAATGACAGGTGATCCTAGGGCTGTTGCTGGAGAGAAGAAGTGAAAAGATGGGAATTTAGACTTGAGGAGGGGCTCATTCCTTTTAGGTTAAGACAGGAGCATGGTCAGTAAAAAGGGTAACAGGTTTAAACAGAAGTAGCAGTTGGATATGAGTAGCTCAATGTGAATGATTGACGTGGAGTTGCTGCTACAGAGCTGCTTATTCCCTTAACCTGATTTTAGTTGCTCAAATACGCACCTACTGACCTGAGTGCTGGCACCAGAGCATGTCCCAGCCTTGCTCGTTCAGCTGCCCATGTGTTTCCTGCTCTATACAAAATAACCCTCAAGAGCGCTCAGTTGTACTAATACTCTTTCTTGTGAACATTTCACTGGCATAAATGATGGCAAAGACATGATAAAATGGAGTATTTTTTTCTTTATAGGAGTAAATCATTGAATGATGTCAGTGCAGAGGAGCTGCAATCGCTGCGCAAAATCCGTTATGAAGAACTACAAAAGATAAAAGAACAGCTACAAGAACAAGATCTAAAGTGGCAAGAAGTAAATACTCCTTCACCCCTCCTCACCTGTCCTTTAGTATCCCCAGGAAAGAGACTTTGGCATGTGCACAGCAGTCTCCGGGGTTATGTTCTAGAATGATCCGTTTTACACAGCTACCTAGTGGTTTTGGAGATGTCTGTTTAATGCAGAACTGAAATTATTTCAAATATCATAAGTATTTGATGATTTGGGATAAGTCTTGTATATACTGTAATAAAACCTTCAGGCTTGATTTTTGTGGACATTAGGAAAAGTTAGGCCATGCTGTCATGTGTTATCTGAAATTTGTGAGTACTTCTTTTGTGCAACAGTTGGAATGTCTGAATATTTGATCCTTTAGGAGAAGGGAGGGAAATAATATTTCCTTGTGCAAATTCTTGAGGCTCTGATCCCTGAGTAATTCTGTTTCAAATCCAGCTTGTAAACTGATGTAGCTTTGTAGCTTTGTACAGCAGCATAAGGTTATCTGAAGACGTTTTTCTTTTTTATTAAAATCTATACTTGGCAATGATTACCAACAAGAAGCTGAAATTAAGAACAGAGCACTGAGCAAGTAGTTCATGGTTGCTTGCTTAATGCATCTCAGTTTTAGTATTCAGCATGTCTCTTAACCCAGCTCTGGTATTTCATGGAGAATATTGCCAGTTCCTGTTGTGGTTTTAGAGAAATGAAGAAAATAGAGAAGTATATGTTTTCAATTTGCAATTTAAGGCGTGTTTATTCTGAAGCTAATGTATCAATCTAATGTCCTAGTCATTTGAAAAAAAAAATACCAAACTCCAAAGCCTACAACAAAAGAAACACCGATGGCATTTGCATTAGTTTTCAATTATGTATCATTGAGTGAAGTATTCTAGAATAAAATTGACAATGTCAAATAGGAAAAAAAGCATAGGACAAAACATACACTTTTCCACTCATAGTGCAGTAATTAAAATTGTTACCTTTACCAGGCAGTGGACCTGTAACCCTGACTGAAATGTAAGAACTGCTTTATCATTTAGGGGAAAGGTGCAAGAAAATGTGGCTTTAATGTAGACATGCAAGCGGGATCAGGGCAGTAAGTAGCCTGTGGATGCCTCTAGATTTATGAGGTCTTGAGAAAATCTGACTGTATGCATTCACATTATTCTTGTAGGATCTAGCAAAATGGAAGAATCGCAGAAAGACCTTCACTTCAGAATTGCAAAAGAAAAAGGAAGAGAGAGAAGAAATAGAAAGGAGAGCCTCCGAGGTGTCTGAAAGGAGTACCAAATCACTAAAAGAAATGCAGCAGGAGAGGTAATGCTCCTAATGGGAGTATTATGTTGAAGAACTTATATCTGAGCAGTTTTATTCCCTTGAATTCTTAAGCAGCTTTTACTGGCAACTTGCAATTGATTCTGCAGAGATTTCAAAAATTCCAGTTGCAAATTATAGTGTAGAAATCTAGGCAATTGAAGGGTACAATGTGGTCTGCTAATGCATTGTTTCCACAGAACATTAAACAGTTTTGCTCTATAAACAATGTTTTACTCTGCTATCCCTAAATAAATGTATTGAGAAGTTAGTATTTGCATCTACTTTGGAGGTTAAAACAATAGCATTGAACTGGATAATTGCCTGGTTTTTTTGTTCTTGGATCAGCTTAACTATTTCTCTTTCCTCTACCACTGTGTTTGCTATTCTTTTAGCCACTGTGAATAAATACAGCCAGAATTTTAATGAGTATCACAGAGCTATAAACTTTTACTTAGTTTCCCCTCTATTCCTAATTGTTCCTTTGAGTACATAAAGAACGAGATTCTCTCCAAAGGATAAAAAGTGTAAACTGAGTAGCACAGAACCGTTTCTGCTGGTGGCAGTCTTTTTTGCATAAAAATGTGTATGATTGAGATGCAGGGAATATGCGCACAGTATATATTCATAAAAGAAATTTAAAGAAGTCTTAGAGCAAAATGTTTTCAATTTCTGTATTGTATTTTTACTTATTTGTGAAGACGAAGATTAGTCTCTTGAATAAAAATACAGATGTCAATTGCATTGAATGTCTAGTATCCTCAGAATCTTAAAAATGATGTACTAAAGATTATTTCTGTGGTTGTTGTTCCTTTATGACAAAGGAATAAATAGCAGAAAAAAAAGTAATCTGAACTTCAGGACACCACCTTGTTTCATTATCTAACACTCAGTATAGTGTTTTCATAGAGCAGAGCCATCAGCAGAGCTGTTATGGTTGAGGCAGTGTTATGGGACTACCTTCTTCCCATTCCTTCCTCTATAAACTGAAATTCTGGGGATATGTAACTTGAATATCTGTATCATTGTCTTGGCAAAGAGATGTCAGTCATGGTGGCAACCTGATGATATTACAGTAGTATGTATGTGTGTTTTGGGAGTGGTGAAATGCGGAGGAGGAGGAAGGTAGATTTTAACATATATATTACATTACTAATATTTTTGAATTATATAATTCTTTTTCATTTACTGGCGATGTGTTTCTCAGTTGATGCTCTGCCATGAACATTTAGTAGTCATGAGAGTCAGGACCCGCCTGTTTGTCAGATCACTTCGGTATTTTAACACCTTCTGTCCCCCTAGGGAGGACAGAGATCAAGACTCTTACGGGCAGCGAAAATACGAGCGCAGATGGACGTATTCACTGAGTGATGAGGTATTTAGTGAAGATAAAGCGCCTTCCATACAGTCAGCGCCAAAAGATTACCCTTTGGAAGAAGATACCTTCTACAGCACTAAGGACAGCAAAAGCACGTATGCTGCGCAACCACGCAAGGAGAACCCACCAGAGAGCTCGGCCACTCATGAAACTCCTGCTCCGCCAAAGAGCCTGGCAGAGGAGCAGAGCTCATCTCTTTTGTCTACCCGCTACTCGGTGAATGCTCAAACTGGGTCAGCTCAGGTTTCAGCTTCTCTCCCGAGAAGTTACCAGAAAACTGACACCTCTAGGTTAACATCTGTGGTTACACCAAGACCTTTTGGTGTCCATTCAAGAGGAATCTCGTCACTTCCACGGTCGTTCACGGTAAAATTCCGCTTCATTTCTGAAGTTTGTTAATGTTGGCGTCTTAGATAACTGGGGGGACAGTAAGGGTTTAACATTTGTTGTTTTTTAAAAAATCCTCTGTTGTTTGATGATGGCTGTGTTAGTAGAGCAGGCAGTTTTGTCCTGGCTTTAGATGTTTACTCCTGGTTTTGTACTTAAAGGCACTCCTAGAAATAAGGCTGATAAATACATTTGGTAGAATGATCTTTTTATTATTTGTAGTAAGTCTCCTTAGTGTTCCTTATCGAAAAACCTGCCTTTGTCGGATATAATTATCAGAAGCTAAGTTAACATAATGAAGTGTTAAAGACAAATTTTTTAGGTGATATGTTTCGTCTGCTCTGCTGACTTTGTTGAAATAGGAATTTTATGCTAACTTAAAATTTGCCTGCTTGGTAAAGCACTGAAACAGAGGATATTTTTTCCCCTCCTCCTGATTACTATGTCAATTTTCATAGCTTTCTCCTAAATCCCTATTTGTCTCAGTCTAAAAAATAAGAGTGCAGGTCATTCTAAGATGATGATTCTAACAAGTTTCTCTTTAAAGAAGCTGAACTATTTATTCTGTAGGCACTTCAAGAGAAAAAAAATGTAGGTCTTCTTTAAAGTGGGTAATCAGTTGTGGCTACAGTAACAAGAATTTGCATGAAAGGGAGAGGGTTTTTTAAAAATATTTGGATTGCTGAAAGATTAGGGATTTTTTTTTTTTAATTATTTAATTTAAAGCACATATTTACCAAACTGTCATTTTTTTTCCCCCTAGATGGATGATGCTCAGAAATACAATGGAGAAGTAGAAAAAGCTAAAAGAACCCAAACTTTGTTCACTAGCAGTTCATTTTCACAACCAGACTCTGCACACACTCTCTCCACTGGTGCATTCAGAAGCAGAGGTGAGGAGGAGGAGGAAAAAGAAGGTGTTCAGTCAACACCTCCTCCTAGTTTGACATTACCTGTAAAATCCCAAGACCAAGATACGGGAAGCAGTATTCTTAAACCAGAGTATTGCTCTCCTCCTGATTCTCTTTCACTTGCGTCTTCTACAGAAAATGTGAGTCTGCCAGAGCCTGAGGATTCAAAATCCCTGGTAAGTTTGGAAATAATGTGATTACTTTGTGTAACTGAATGCTACAGCAGAGTAAAAGAAAAAATAAATAAAATTACATGTAATACAAGTATTTTTTGGTGGTAGGAAAACAGCTCAGAGACCTATTATTTCCTTTTATTTAATTCAGGGGAAAGAGAATATTTGGTAAGAAAATAATTGATTCTTTTGATGCATTTTTTTCTTTCCCTTTATATGTCCTGTGCTTAATTATATTTCTCCTTCTAATTCAAAAGTGTTATTCTAAATATTGTTTGATGCTTGAAAAGTTTGTTATTCTCCAAATGAGCACGTTGCACATACGATCAGGTCTGTCAGTTAGATGAATGATCTGAGCTACTGTAGCATTCATTTGCACTTGGAAAATAAAGATCAGCTTTTCAAAGGCCACCTTTAACATTAATATCATACTGTCCTTTTTTCCATCTGTTGTGGCTTGAATCACTTTTTTTTAATAGTTATTTACTTGAAATTAGTCTAATTAATGTTCACACTAATGAATTTAAAAGCAAATCACCATTTCTTTGTATATGTTCTTATCCAAGAGTTGGATCTTTCAGTGGGTTTTTTTAATCTGTATCCTCAAGCGCTGTTTCCTTGAATTGCTCGCATGTCTCACACATGAAAATGACCACCAATAGTTTTAATTGTCAATAACTTTTGCTAATATCTAATGATGTGGTTCATCATTACACAAATGATGACAAATTAGAGATTAATTCTTTGCATTCGGGATGCTGCTGTACAAATTCATTGTACTGCTTGCTTGGGTGAAGATAAGGCCTTGGATGCTGATTGTATGAAATCACTTCCCACACTAACTTTTATAAAGCCATTCACTTTGAACCATTCTTTCTAATCATTTGTGGAGAAGGAACACATTTCAATTTAATACTCCTGTTACCCCTTGACCATTGCAATGAAAGTATCATAATTTTTCAAAACTGTGATTGTTATGTAAGGAGTAAGGTCATGATCCTTTTTTTTCCTGTGTTGTAGCAAAAACAAGCAGAAGAATTGCTGTTCTAATCAGTGAAAACATAGATTAGATGTGGGTTCTTTGTATCTCATTAAGCAAGCCAAAGAACAAAATGTACTAGGTTCTTTTTTTTTCCTGGTATCAGTCAGAATATTATAAATTCTGTTTCCTGCAAATGAATAGTGTAGGGTTTTTAAATAAAATCAAAAAATAAATTTAAAAATGCTCGTGCTATAGCTTGTTTAAGGCATGATGAAGGAATGCAAGTTCCATTTGACATGTTTGTTTGTAAATCATTGCTAGAGTTTAGGGATTGATATAGTTCATTAGTCATCAGGGCAATAACACCAGGTTTGTGGAGTGGTCTGGAGACAATCTGTCCAAATGATGAAGTTCAGTGTGCACAGATGAATTACTCCTCTGACAAGTAGGTTTGAAGAAGAGCTGGATTGGGATGGTGGAAATCAAAATAGCAACAACAGTAACTTCCAGGAACACACTCAAATTCAAAAGCTTTGCATGTGCTCTAGCCCAATGTGCTGTTGATAGATTCACTTTTAATGTGCTGTTAGTCACCTAAGGACTTAGGTTGTGTGGGAGAATTTGCAAGCTAGTAGCTGCATCTTGAGGAAGGACATAATTTCTACCCTGGGCTGTTACTGGTAATGTTTTGCCGGGAACGTTCCTGTAACGTGCAGTGAAACAGCAGTGTTGCCTTGCAATGTCATTGTCTTCTGCATCCAGCACTCAGCTACTGCTGAAGCCTCTTCTGGCTGCATCCTGCCCAGGGACTCTGGCTCACTGCATCTGCTCAAGCAGTGTTCCCTGCAGCTGTCTGTTGCATCCTGCCAACATAGGAGCTTTGCGGAATTGACTTAGATACATAGATCTTTAAATATTTTAAATTAAGGAAAATGAATCCCACCCTTGAGGAAGGCTGGTTCACTAGGCAACTAAAATGTAGGTGTATATTTAATGCACACATATAGGCATGCAGGATATCCTCCATGCATGCCTTGCTGCAGTATATCTATATTGCATTTGACAGAAAAAGTTAAAAACGTTTTTCTTTCCTTTTATAACAACGCCAGTTCCATAGTAATGAAGTGAATAGCACGCATTTGGGTATTGTAATTGTTTTTTTATGAGTTCACATTAGAATGTTAATGTATGCAACACATGTTTGTAATATATTGTGGGATTGAAAGCACGTGTTCCAAAATGTTTTTCCAATCAAATATTTTTGTAGTTTAAAATGGTAATGTTGAGGTTTTGATAGATTTTGAAAGCATCTTGGAAGTCCAGTAGAATGAAAGATCTGGATTCTAGCTAATTCTGGGGTTAGTTTTATTATCTAAGGTCTTCATTAAAAAAAATCCATAGCAAACTAGTAGTATTTCACACAAACTTAAAATGGTGATTGTTCACCCAAGTAAATCTAGTTTCAGTATTGAGCTTAAAGGGAACTGATGATGCCTACTGTAGGAAGTGCAAGAAAAAAATATGATGAAGTACTGTTATGTTGCTTTTTCACATCTATATTTGAGTGATGCTCTCTGAGGAGGCAGCGCCTTTCACAAATTCACAAGACTGTGAAGAGCCATTTAGGGTTTCAGTTTCCACAATTTTTTTTAACATTTTGTAGCATTATGTTAGGAGACATTTAAAGTAAGAGAAATTCACAGCTGAATATGTGTGTCGAGAAAATACAAATGTGAACGGAAAACATACCTATTTGAATAAAAAGCAAATTTGTTACTTAACTGCCTTCTGTGCTGTTTCCTTTGTCTGTGATGCTAATAATAGATGATTAAAGTGCACATTGTGAGCAGCCTCACTTATTTAGAGGATAAACTTTCCCTCATTTAGATTCCCGTGATACCAGATACTGTAGTGTCATGTTTTATTTTTCAGGAACAGTACAGTGAAATGAGAATCAGTCTGAACCAGAGACCTGGCCACAGTCGCAGCTTTGGGTTTACAACAAATTGGAGTTCTTCAGGGGTCTTTGTACAGACAGTTGAAGAAGGTAAATGTGTATTAACTGTACAAATTTTTGTTCTTTTGTTTTGTTTACAGAGGCTTCTAAATTAACACATTCACTGTTAAGAATGTTGTAAATATTTAAAAGAAACAGGTGGAGAACTGAAAAATCAGTATTTAGTTTGCTGTTGTATTTCTGTGAATTCTCATCTCTTGAAACAGGTTGAATTCAGAAATAACAAAACCACATTTTCCTAATCGAGGACATTTCTATAACCACTGAAAAGGCATCAATGTGATTACTCAAACGTTCACCAAGCCCTGTGCAGAACAGTACTAAGGGGGTACATACAGGCTTTTAATATCCATATTGTTCCTTTCAGCTAAGTGTAAAATATTTCACTTCATATGGTTTGTAAACGCATGCAGAGGAAACTTAGTTAAGAGTTAGTATTTTATTTTTAGTTTTCCCTTTCTTAGTCATGTTGAATTTTGGAGACAGTTAATATTTTTAAGCAGTTGCAACTTCTAAATTGGTTTCTAGTGCATTTTTTTTCAGATGCATTAATACCAAGGAAAAGCAAATGTTTTTTGTATTTAAATGAAACCTTTGTAAAGTTTATTTCTAAGCTTTAGAAGTCTTCTGCAGAGAACAAGCTCAGTTTTCGTAGTTAAAAAATGCAACAAAACACACAAAAAACCTAAGCAAATCACATGCAGTTATTTTGTGAACAGTGACCTTTTCCCTTGCCAGTAATAACTGAGGAATGCTGAATTGTGTCGTTTCTTACAGTTAACACAAGATCATCCCAAGAAAGGAGAAATAACTGGAAACTTCTCATTTAGTTAGTCCTTGATTATGCTTTCCAGAGAGGAAAAAATACCATGCAACAACACTTACTGAGCAGCCTTGTTTGGTTGGGTTTTAATTATTTTTAAATTTTTTAATTTCAATTTCGAATTCAAATTTTAGACCTGTCTTCACTACAGCTGGGTACGTCTCATAATTAGATTGTAATTGTTAATATTTGCTTTACATGAAAAATAACTTTCCATTTGCCTTCCCTGCTGGTAGGCTTCTGGTTTAATTTTGTTGCTTAGAGGCAAAGGACTGTCTCCTTTGAGCTGCCAGCTGTAAATGAGAAACCTGACGGGAGTGAATGCTCCTGCTGGGCTTTCACAAAGGTCCATGTGGACTCTATTCCCAGTTTCATAGGCAAGGAGAAGGTGAAGGCCTTGTGGCTGTTATCTTGGTTATACTTTAGCATTCTTGCAAGGAGGAGCACAAAGTATAAAGACTGAATGAATCATGGACTGCATCTTTGTAGTCTCATTTACAGCCTGTGTTTAACTGGCTCATCTTGTGTCCATATTCAATAGCTGTAGCTTCCTTTAATGGAATAAAAGATGAATGAGGTGTATGGCCTATTGAAAGAATAAGACGTGCTTTCAGCTGGGTACTTCTGAATGTTGCATTTCTTATTTTGAAAGTTAAGCCATGGGATAATTCAGGTTGGAAGGCGCCTTGGAAGATCACCTATAAAACCCCTGCTTGAAAAAGTGCCAGGATTAAATTCAGACCAAGTTTCCTAGGGCCTTACCTAGGAGAGTTTGAGACCCTTCAAAGATGGAAACTGCACCACCTCTCTGGACATTGCATAATTATCCCCTCAAAGAAAATTTCCCCTGTGTATCCAGTCAGACCAACCTTTGTCTCAGTTTACAACCCCTGTGCTGTTTTCTCCTGTCATAATTTTCCATCAAGAGCAGGCTTTCCCTTCTCAGTGACCTCCCGGTAGGTATTAGGATGACTGCTGTTATGTCCTGCAGCCTCTTTTCTCCAGACCAAACAAGCCCATACCCCTCAGGCTCTCCACACAGGGCAAGTGAACCAACCCCGACCATCTGCGTGGCCTCCTGTGAACTTCTCTCAGTTTATTGATGTTTCTTTTACAGTGGGACACCAAAACTGGACACAGTATTGTGGATGGAGCATAAAAAGTGCTGAGTGACTGGATAGTCACTTCCCTAGATCTGCTGGTCATGCTAGCACTCATATAGCCCCACCACTGCCAGGGTCCCCCCAGCCTTTCTCTCCAGCCCTTCAACCTCCAGCCTGTATCATCGCTGGAGTTAGTCCGTCCCAAGGAGCAGGACTTTGCATTTGCCCGTGTTGAATGTCAGGTTCTGAATGGCAACCCTGCCCGCAGTGTTTCAGCCATCCCCTCTCTTTTGGGATGGTTTGCAAACTTGGTGTGGGTGTGTTTCTCTTCCTCCTCCTGGTTATTGGTGAGCATGTGAGCGAGGACAGGTCCCAGAATTCATTCCTAGGGAGCTCCACTTGTAACCAACCTCCAGGCTGAATATGAACCATTAGTTGCTACCTATAAAGCTTGACAGCCTGACCAGTTTTTCACCCATCTGGTCTTTCTGACCTTCAGACAATACCATTGAAACCTTGATACCAGGGTATTGTGGAAGATTGTGTCAAAAGCCTTATTAAAGACAGGCTGGATGGTATCCCACTCTCCCTTCATCCACATACCTAGTAATTTCATCACTGAAGGCAACCAGGTTGATAAGTATGGTTATTATGCAACCGTAGATAAGGCTTGGCAAATCCATAGCAACTGTTCCCAGTCAACTTTTACTTTTGTGAGCCCAGAAATAGCTTCAAGGAAGACTCTGATTGTCTTAAAATGTCATCCTAACTAACTATATGGTTTTCTTCTGGTGAAAATGTGCATTTATCTTTTTACAAGTTATAAAAGACTCTATTTTACATATGCTTTTTTTTAAAAAATAAGAAAACTACTTGGCAAGCAAAATTAACTTCTAAGCATTCTCAAAAAAAAAAAAAAAGTTAAGCTTTTAGCACATGTTTCGGTGAGGCCCATTTACTATATATAAAAGAAGATAATGATCATTTGTTTGCTGGAATTTTCAACCTTTACCCTAAAAGTCAGATAAACAGAAAGCCTTCAAGTCATTAATCTAGACATTGTTCTACCAGTTTCCCTGATGCCATATAATCTTTATTGTTTCAGTCCTTTTCCTTTCACCCACCCTATTTGCAATCTTTCTTTGTTGTTTTTTTTTGTTGTTTTTTCTTTTGAGAAGATGTTGATGTAGGAATGTAGGTCTCTGGTGAAAAACTTGCAGACATGTAGGAAAAAGTAAATTTGACCTATTTTCTTCAAGTTTTCTTTTGTGTGTGTGTGTGACTGAGCTAGTAATCATCTGTTGTAATAACAACAGATGGGAATAGGTTAGAGATAACTGCGTATGCAAAATGAATGATTGGTTTTGATTTCATTGGGGGGTAGTAAAAAAGAAAAATCTTTTACCTTCAGGCAAACTTATGAAAAACAGGAATATACTTTTTTGGTAATGTAAACTAAATCCTCTATAGTGGTATATAGAAATTATCAGTAAATCCTGTAGTCTCGGAGGAGCTGGACAGGCAAAGACAACTGGTACCATACAACTTTCAGCACTTTAATTGACAGTGAGTCTCTGTAGGTTTCTCTGGAAGTGAGTCCGAGCAGAAGCCCAGTATCGGAGCTCTTGTTTGCATTCTTGAGAAGCCCGTCTATTCACAGACTGTAGAGGCAGTAGAGGTAGAGGAGCTGGCAAAAGTAATGTGCCAAAAATTGGGTGTTGTAAATCGTCCTGACCGTGGTAGGTCTGCAAGTGCAATGGAGAGACTGCTGCTATTCATTCAAATCTGTATGGTTGGGGTGTGGTCTGGATATTTCTGTTTTTCTGGTGATACTATAGGAGGAACCGTGCAATCTTAAATTCTCTTCCTTTCCTAAAACCTGAATTGATAACCCCCTGTTACCCTCTCATGTTTACGGTAACAGAGCTGAGGTGTACTGTTCTTGCCTTTGAGCTGGGTCTCATCCCAATCAAATAATCTAAATAAAATGAACACTGCCGTTATTTTTTTGGTTCCTAGAGCTTGTCACAACGGAAAACAGGGAAATTACCAATTCTAATGATTCTCCGTGAGCCTGAAGCATTCCCTATACCATAAGCATAAAGTTCAGTCTACATGTAGTCAAACTATATGGTACTAAAGATCTTAAATTTTGAAATCAGACACAATTCCAAATGTTATAGGATGTTGAAAATAGTAACTTTTGTGGTAGTATCTTCAATAGTATCCTTAATAGTTCCTTCAATTAATAGATTTGAAAATCTGTTGATTCTTCAACAACATCATGGTGCCAAGGAGATGCACTTTTTTCTAGTCCGTCACCTTTGTTTTCTTCCTCCAAATGAAAAACCTACGTTTTCTTCTATAGTATTAAAAGTAATTGGTGTGTTTTGAAAATTTTACTGGTAGCCACTAATGGAGTTTTTAGTCCATACTCTAAGAAGAATGCAGAAAACCGGAATATGGAGCAGAATATATCTTCCAACATAGTAGTTAATGTTGGGGGGGGTTTAGTGAACTATGATGGATCACTGGTTGGTGCAGTATTAAGAAGCATAGCATTGCTTCATTTCTCAACTTCCTCAGGTACCAGGAATATTAGAAGTATCAGAATCCTTAGTGGATGATCCAGACTTCTAGCAGCATTTTTGCTAGTGATTCAAATGAAGTATATGGTGTCTAAATTGTTCCATCACGCTTGTCCACATTTGGTTCTGATAATGCTATATAGCATTGTTCTTGGTATGTTTTTAACAACGTGTGGATTTCACTACTTTCGGAAACACTCTCATTGTGTAATTCAGCTTTGTTTTATTAACCTGAGAATTCATTGTGCAATCTTCAACTTTGTTTTCACTTAACTGTTCCATTTTCTCTTCTGCTAAGAGAATAATTGTTAATGGAAGAACCATTCAGATGTAGTTAATAAAATCTTAGGGAAGTCTGAGGTTCTAAACTCATCCATTTTCTGAATTAAATGCTAAGAAAGTTTATTAACTAGTCCCATAGTCTTAGGCTAGTGAGATTAGTGAGATCATGTGCCAATGTTTAGTAGTAGATGAAAAAGAGTATAAAGTGCAGCCTGTCTTGCGGAGTATCAGTAGAATTCAAAGTCTAAGCTGCAATAACACTTGATCTTAATTGACAAAATAACTAGAATCCAGAGAAA
>WEIS01087007.1:814-20349 GCA_013389965.1 Todus mexicanus
TGCCACTCAAGTATGAATGCAAAATATGGAAGCATATTGTCTGCTGTCACAACTCATCTGCAAAGCAGATGTTTCTTTTAGGGAATTATTCATGCTAAAGATCACACTTCAAAGTAAACAATAATTGTCATTTGTTCCCTTTAAAAAAATGAAAGCTGGAAATCAAATTAATGAGTACATTTCCTCAAGGGAATAGACAGAACAGAGAATACGATCCTTTTGGCATATTTGTAGCAAATATTTTCAGGCAAACATATTCCATGCTATTTTCACATGGATTTTGATAAGGGGGATACAAACAGCAAGAAATGGGATAAAAGTAATTTCAGAGGAGGACAAGGCAGGATAAAGAGTACAGATGGGCTGCAATACAAACACTGTAAGGTCTAGGGGGGAGATATTTTTGGACAAGAGATACAGCAGACTGAAGTGGAAAACAGTCCACAAATTTATAGAAACCACAAAATTCTGCATGACTAGTCAAAGCCAGGCAGGTATTTTAAAATACATTTAAATTTATAATGTGGTAAACATGATGCTGAGGGTCTTGACTCTACAACCTGCATTAGCTCTGTAAACCTGGTCCTGCATCCTATGTGTCTTGGTTCAGGCAGGTTGGGAAGTCTGCAAGGAGAGATACTGAAACTCATTAGGCTTTCTCATGGGTCACTGCTTTGCAGCCTCCTGGTTAAGACTTCATTTCAGTGAGCTCATATGATTTCACAAAAGCCAGAAGGAGTTGCATTTCAAATTACTACATGAATTGTCCCTCGGAACAATTCTCAACTACTTAGGGTCAAATACAGGATGAATGGCAGCCTCTAAGTGTTTATGAATAACCTGGGAAATCAAAGTCCCGTGTGATACGATTCTTAGACTCAAACGCTGTTTTCCTACTCAAAATTAAATGGAGCCAAGGAACATTCCCAGGCAGCAGACCTGAGCTGTCTGTTGATGCATGACTAGGATGGTCCTTTCAGCTGGTCTGCCATAGAGATGCAGAACTCTCTTTCAGCTGGTTTGGATCCACAACAGTATGTCTATCTAGAAATCTTCCACATGAAATATTTTGGACTTACTGACCGTAATTTTCAGCAAAAGGATTTCATCAGGTAAATTTCTGACCTATGTGTAATATTTCAGGACATGAAAAATACCCATCTTACATTTAAATGTTACAATTATAGGTCTCTGCAGCAGTCATTATGTGTGCATGGACCTATTTTCTCACTGTCACTGGAATTTAAGGAAATATTTTGAAAACTGATAAAAACATTGTAATTATTAATACTTAACTTTTCCTGGAAATTCCTCAGGTTATTAATCAATTATACTTTCTTCCTTGGACCAAAGACTATTTAAAAACCTACGAGGACACCCTGGAATCAGGATTTGTCAAGACTTTTCATCCTCAGTTCAGAAGCTTGTACCCAGAGCTAGTGCAATTACTGTAATGAATTTTGAAAGGGATAGTCTAATGTTATAGCCTTCATTAAGTTATGTTAAATACATTTGTTGCAAGTTTGTATCCCAAAAATATTGTTTCTTTGGTTTGACTAGCTTGTGTGAAAATGCTACATGTTGGAGTTTTCAGGATGAGTGCCTTACCTGGAAGGTAGGAAGGAAATGTAGGTGTTATTTAGATTTTTATTATTATTACTTAATTTTTCATGTTAAAGCTGACAATTCAAAATACGTCTGTTCTGGTTCTATTTCTTAGTTCCTAAATGCAGCTCTTCTCCCTGAGCTGATTTGGGATTTATGAGTATGGTGTATAAATCATTACATGACATAGCGCTAGATGATTAAACAGCTGCATTGCACAGAGTCCCTTCATTCTTCAATGAAGCAGCTGGTATTTCATCTTTTTGCTGATTTCAAATATTCCACGATAACATATCATATACATTAACATTACTCACATTTTCAACATGTTAGCACCTTCCTAACCGAGGATCGAAGCTCCATTGTACAAGGCTCTGCACAGGTAATTAGCACAGCGGAGGGTGCGTCTTGCGGACTAACCCCAGATCCTACACGACTGTCAATCAGTGTGTCTCCACTGGGCCCAGCTCACACTGGCTGACATTTCAGTTGCAGATGTCAGACACGATGCCATGATTTACATACCAATAGCTGTGAGTGGGAGAATAAAGTTCCAGAGGAGCAGAAATGAACAGTAATGCAGAAGTCAGAGCTTGCCTTTCACCTTTCTACCTCAGCTGACAATGGCAATCTGCGCTGTTCATCTCCATCCTGACCCTTCAGCAACAGCGTTCACCCTAGCGCGCTGGTGATGATATCTCATGGCATTCTGAGTATGTTAGCAGAAACACCAAGCAAACCCCAAATGGTAGTTAAACTGAATTAAACAAAATATAGGGCTAAATGGCAACTTAGATGATCATGTATCATGTTCTCATGGTATTTGTTATCACAATAGTTGATTTAAGAGAGACGTATGTGTGCACAGAGCTATAGTAAGCAGGTGCACCCATTGAGGTAAAGTCCTCCTACCGTGCCCAGCTTGTGGTCTCTTGTAGCTGATGCTGAAGCTTCTTCCCAGGGCAGTGTGTCAAGCAGCTGCTAAAACCTGTGAATGGAAAAACGAATATTATAAATATCAGGAATTGATAGCTAGGGTATTCCAAAGATGTGTATGGGTGTTAGTCAAGCAAGATAGCCTGACTCTCCCACCATTTTTCAATCAAATGTTGATTTCCAAAGGTTTGTACTTCCTCATACAAATATTTCCATTTTGTTATGCAATTCATTGGTATAAATTTCATACAATGTTGATATTTTTGGACTTGCAGACTTTTTAGTTGGCTCTACTCAAAAGTATACATTGTTCCTATCCCTAATTTGTGTTATGCAGATTTATACTTATTCCTAGTGTATTTATAATGGGAATAAAATTTACACTTCAATCCATACTTATTCCCAGCTGGCAAAATGTTCATGAACTGCTTGTTTGGTGGACAAATAGGTATTGTTGTATAAGGTCCATATTCTGGATTTTTATATACTGATCCAGCTCCCCAGTTGTTTCAAATTAATGTACCTCTTTGGAAGTGAGTGAAGGAGACGTGCCAAATTCAGAGCCTGGCTGAGAGTCTGGCTTATTGTCTAGAGATACTGAATCTTCCAAGGCTGGCACTTTATCCTCCACTGATGCAGAAGAAATGACTGCTTTAGAAGGTCTCTTTCCCTTTCACAAAACAACAAAATTTTAAAATTATTGTGTAGCATGCCCTTCTCTCTGTCACATGGTCCTCATTTTGTTCACCGATATTTTTAACAGACCAATTTTCTCTCTCACTTTTTGTCTGCTCAGTCCCTATTATTATTATCATCACCAAAGTGTTTGTGGGCTGTCAGCTTTTGATATTTCATTTCACTGATTTAATTATGTCTGCAGCTTGTTCTGGGCCTGTTTATTTTTACAGATCTCCAAATCCTCTTCTTTACCAAATTGCTTACATGCAAAGCTGTTTGTTTGTTGTTTAAATGACACTTGGCAATTGTGCTCTTTTGTACTTTGCATTTGTTCCAGGGGGATGTTTTAGTCTGATCAAATTTTAAAACTTCATCAAGTAAACATGGGCCGACAACTAAGACAAAAGAGTCTTCCCATCTACAGGTAAAAGGATGCTCTGGGCATAGCTAGTACCAGCTGCTTTTACAGCCCTGCTCCCTGCAGGCATAGGAGAGTGTAGATCCATGTCTGTTATCAGCTGTTGGTAACTGATAGCTCAGGATGGGCTGGGTGGGTGTGAGGTTAAAGGAGGAGACGTGACACACGCTGTCCCTGTACGTACAAGTAGGGTATATGCTGAGCTTAACTTGGCTTTCAAAGAGTAGAGGAGATGGGGACAAGGTGCAGAGGTTTAACTTCACTGGAAACAGTGGATGTTTAGCTGGTTTAAATATTCTGATTTTGTCTTCTGACTCTCATGACCAGATTTTAAAACTTGAACAAGAGATTTAAAAAAGAGGGTCTCTATGAGACCCCCTGAGCTAATGAGACCTTTTTATTACCATTTTCACTGTACATTAAACTGTTCCTTTCTTAAGCTGTTAAGGTTTTCTGCCTGACTGTGCTCTTGAAATGAATCATTAGGAGGCCTCACTTAAAGCTTTCTACCTCTCACACCATGGAGATGTTAGGAGCCTCTCAAAGCCAGCTGCCTGTAAAAAGCTGTGCTGAACCCAGTGCATCCTGCTGTGCTGTCATGGGGCTATTAAGCTTCCCTGTGCTCCCTGTGCTGTTGGTGGGCTGGGGATTTCTTCCCATCCCTTAGTACGCCCATCTTTTAGAAAAACAGATGAAAAAATCTCTCTCATGCCATCTCCTCTTGCTGCCTGTTGGGAGAGCATCTGCTGCAGCCACAAAACCAGTGCAGTCATTCCAAGCACATGGGCTGTCTGTGTTTCCCTCGTGTTTGGCGAGGCTGTCCTTGGACGGTCCTGCCATGTCCAGGCTGCGGTATCATCTGTCCGCCACCTCCCCGGCCTGTAATGCCATCTGCCTGCCTCTGCTCATGTAATGTCTTCTCCTCCTACCCATTTGGTACTCTCCTGTGCATCAAAGTGCTTCCTGCTCTGTGTCTGCTGAGCAGAGCACCTGCTAAGAGCCTGTAATATTTCAGCTTGGAGTAGAGATGTAGATAAAGGTAATTATAGCCTTGGTTTTTCCTTATAATAAAGTACTCGATTCTCTTTTTGTAGAGGGCTGTAGAGAAGGATGACAAGAACCGTATGACAGCAAGACTGATATTTTGGTTCTGCAGCTCCATGTGACACAGCCTCACTTGGCTTCCCAGCCTCGTCCAGGGACTGGCATGGTGCAGCGATGGCAACTCCAGGGGACAGCTAGCGCTGCTCCCCTTGCCTGGCACTTTTGGGCACTGGGAATAGTACGCGGTGAAGTCCCAAATAAGCAGGGCAGCTTCTGGGGCAAGGATGCCACCTCCCATGCTGACCTCATAATGTGTCTGGCAGCTCCTCATCCCAGCTGACACTGTGTGGATCTGTGCTTGGAGTTCATTTGAAAAACAGGTGATGATGGCAGCCACTCACAAGCTTCATAGCGTCAAAGGATTGACATCCCACAAGAGCAGAGATGCTGGTATCATGTGTATCACTCTGGAAGAGTCCTGGCAGGAAGCTAATGGTTCATATGCACTTTTTCTTCCAAAAATCCACAGGCATGGGTAGATGTAGATTAGGTAAGAATCACTGGCATTGTGCTCTAGAAATCTCTTGCTATAGCTTTCATCATATTTTTTTCCAGTCAACACCCTATAACCATTGCCATGTGTGCTATATCTTTATATGAGCCAGAATATTTGACATATCTCTCACCAGCACTTCGGTGGGTGGTCCCTCAATTCTCATTCCTCCAGGAAGGCAGACCAACCATGCACCATCAAGAAACATCTTGTAGCTGTTAATCTTTCAGAGAACTTCAGCTCACCTTTGGTATTTTGCTGACTGGCCTCCTGTAACTGCAATTACTGTAGCAGTGATGATACACACACGTGTGCGCACGCAACACACCGTTCTTTTGTGAATTCCTTGGATCTATTATAATCAAGAGTCCATAAATAACTGTTTCTAATGCACTTGACTAAAGAAAGTAATTGCTGTTTAAATGGATAATTTATTGTGTGCTAATTAAATGCCCAATAGGTGTGAGCATTTAATGAGAAGTAACTTAACTCAATAAGGAGGTTTTTAATAATTATTAGTTGCCTGAAACACATCAGATGCAGGAGTCCTGTAATGACAAGCTCTAATTGATGTTTTCAAAGTATATTTATTGCAGATAAAGAGCTAATTTATTGCATATATCTCTTTCCCTGTCTTTCACATGCACATCTTCCCAGCTGGAGGCTCTGTTCTGCTTTATTTTAGCCTGTTCTTCTCTACTTTTGAAACTCCTCTCACTTGTGCTGATGAAATAATCTCAGTTACAGCAGCACAAAGCAGGATATGAGCAGAGGCAGAGAGATGCTGGCTTCTTCAGAAGAAAAAGTTCTAAGCTTTAACTTCAGTTGATCATGCAGCTTTAGGTTTTGTAATAATATTGGGTGCAAGGCCAATAGAAGTTTGTTTTCTTACACAGTCAGACTTACATTATGAGCCAGAGGAACCCTCGGAAGTTCAGCTTCCTGCAGAGACAGAAACCAAAGCAACAGGACAGAGCAGGTTATCTTTTATACAGACATCCTTACAAGTCACAGATCCCAGAGATCCACAAATAGTTCCCAGATTGGGAAAGTTTGGATACATGGACATTGCCTCTCAGTGATCATACATGAGCAGAGATGGGAACTCCTGCAACAGTGAGATTCTCATCTGAGAGGTGCGCAAGTTGCCAGCTGCTGTCTTGGAGTAAAATGATTATGCATAAAACCAGTATTGGAACAGGCTGCTCAGAAAAGTGGTTGAATCACCGTCTCTGGCTGTGTTTAAAAGCCCTGTCGATAAGGTACTTAAGGACATGGTTTAGCAGTGAACATGCAGAGTAGGGTTAATGGTTGGACTCAATGATCTTGAAGGTTCTTTCGAACCTAGATGATTTTATGACTCCATGATATTATGAGGTAATTATTACACAGATAAACTGGAATGCCCATTGTTAATGAATTTCATTTGCACTGAAGGAATCTGAAGAATGGGAGCTGGAAAGTGGATGTCCTTCAGGCAATGCAGCAGTGTGCCAACTGTGAATGAATCAAATATCCTGGAAGGAGTTTGAATTGGGAACAAGTAGTATCAGATTTAAGGACCGGGGGAGTAGATATCTATTTTCTTTCTTGGCAAAAATATTATGAGAAAGCCTGTGCTGACCTTTCCGTAGCACTCGTTTGCTGTTCAACTTCACACATCTTTATTTCACTATGATTCTCTGATGTCTTTTGCCATCACTGGGCAATGACTGTTGTTATTTTTTTGTGAACTTAAAGAATGTTCTTCTGAGAGTAAAACGAGCAGCAAGTGGTTCTGTCAGTGGCTGCCATTAAAAAGTCACTACACTTGCTTAGATGTCTTTTTTCTCCATCTATACGATAGAGTTAACCATGAACGCTTCCTTTATGAATGTCATTTGGTATTTCCTGATGAAAAATTCTATATATGTTGTAAGTGTTCATAATTTTTCTCACTCAGGCACTGATTTAGGAATTTCTGGAGTACTCCCACATGTTGAGAATCACACTTATCCTGAGGACGAGAACATTAAATTCCAGTGCTGAACCTGGTTAACTTGACAATGACATATTTTTTCTAGGATAATGCCTCAGATCTTATATAAGAAAATGAATTACGTTTATAGCTAGAAAGAACTACAAGACCATCTTACCTGTTCCAGTCCAGCACTCCTATGTTTAATGAAACATCTTGTGTTTGATTATGGCAGGGTTTCCAGAGACACATTACATCTTCTTGTTCTGTTGGTCATTTGTATCAATAGTTAATCAACTGCTGACTTAGGCAAAAATTCTTTCTTCCTGGTGTTTTCTCTTCCTGCCTGAAAAACACTAAATTCCATGGGAGGTTTTCTTTTTCTTTTCTTTTCCTTTTCCTTTTCCTTTTCCTTTTCCTTTTCCTTTTCCTTTTCCTTTTCCTTTTCCTTTTTCTTTTTCTTTTTCTTTTTCCTTTTCCTTTTCCTTTTCCTTTTCCTTTTCCTTTTCCTTTTCCTTTTTCTTTTTCTTTTTCTTTCCTCTTTTATATTTTTTCCTGGAGATGGGGGTTGGTTTGGTAGTTGAGTCTTTCAGGTGTCCATAATTATTTAATTAAATAATTCCTTAGGGATTTGATCTAATTAAGATGATATGTTGATACATATTCGGTGTAGATGCATATACTTTAACAGCAAGTACTATCCCAACAAATCCAACTTGGCTTTTCAGCAGACACTACTAACTGGAAAGAAGCAGCACAATGTATCAACAGAGAAGTTTGAATGTTACTGTGATAACCTGCTCCTAGTCGTGTCATAATTAACTTTTCATCTATGGATGGGCTTAAAAGGCCATGTTCAGAAAGGCTCACTTTCAGTCTAGGTTTTATTAACCAATGGAGAATCTTCTGAAGGTCTCAGAATAGTAATCAGTGAACAGGAAGCTACCTGTTAAATAGAAAGCTACCTCTTAAATAGGAAGAGGAAACAGTGGGCAAAAGCTGACAGTAAGACAGCTGAATGTAGCCTGAATTGTCAGAGAAAACAATAAGGTGAGATTTGAGGAGACAGTATCTTTTATGCAATCAGTTAATCAAACTTGGAAAAAATGGACATGCTTTCAAATATACAAATACTGCTGTTGGGCTGGCAAGGAAAACAGTAAATTTCATGTTTAGCCCAACAGGGTTTAGCTTAACTTCCGAGAATCACCTACACTATTAGAAAAAAGGTTAACTCCTTGACCATAGAGGATTATCTGGGGATGCCAACAAAAGTTCATGAGCTAACGAGCCCCTGCAGGCTTGGGAGGGGTAGTAGAAGCCTGGAGAGAGTTCTTGGGAAGTGCAGCTGGGAAAGCTGTACCATCACACCACTGTTTCTGCTGGCTCCATGGGTTTTAGTGCCTGGGATAACACTGAATTTCAGTTCCCAGGGATTCGATTAGTCTCCTTTGGGGAGACTGGTAGATTAGGACTCAGGGAATTAATTGGCAGACCTTCAGCTAATTATAAGCAAGAAAGCAACAAAACAATCCCCAAAAAACCGCAATGGAAGTTGATTAATTCAGAAAAGTCTCATCATAGCATATGAAGAATGCTTTTTCACTTTCCCGTCAACTGCAGTTTCCTACTTCAAGTGTTAGGGAAGAAACTGTAAACTTGTCTGAATTAAAAGCAAAACTGTGTGCCTCCCCCTAAAATGGAAAAGAAACTATTTTTTAATGTTTATACATTATATAATGCATAAGCATATATCATTTAAAAGGACATTAGCAACTTGACTTACTTCCTCATTTTGGAAATGATGCTTTAAAAGTGAAAATGTCACTACTGCAGTTTTTCCTCTTACATAAAGCAGATTTGTGTGTGCAGTGCCTTTACTCAGATTTGCAGGGCTGGTGCACTGAAGAAGCAAATCCTGCTTGCCAACAAGTAGATTTCTTTGCTTTTCGTTGAAGGCCATTGCAACAGATTCTTGGTTGGTGTGGAAAAGCAGACAAATAAAAAAGTGGCAACACATCAGGATCCTTTTGGGCTCTAGTCTCAACTTCAATGACATGTCCTGGCTGGACCAGAGGGGAGGCCATTTGCATAGATCTTTCCTTCAATGCTCTTTAACTTCTAGTAAGCGGGCAAAGCAACACTCACTCCTGTTCCATTTACACAGCAGAGACATGTTAATGCAAGCAGTCAGTGCATGCATCTACATCTCTGAAATACCCTTAAATGCAGAGAAAATTTTTTAAAAATGGTATCATGGAAAGTTCAGTTTGACAGTCAAAAGCTACCCCATCTATCCTCTCTCACAAAAGTATTAATTACAAAAGGCCTATTGAGTTTTGTTTGCAGGACTGTTACAGTCTGGGACCTGGAACAGCAGGTTAATGAGAGATGCTGGAGCTTGTAAGGAGATGGTTCATGGAAATGGAACATCTGCAAGGTGTAGAAAAGTTGTGTTGCAGCTACTAAAACTAGGAAACGTAACGTCCTAGAATATGTTGTTATAGCTAATGTGATCAACTATTTACACACTTTATTCCAGACCACTTCCGTGTATAGCAAAACATTTTTCACTTCCTGTTAAAGATTTCCAAATTACTCTCCAAAGAAAAGGATTTATTCTCTGTTGTTTTATTTTTTATTGTCTGATGCCTCAGGTTTGGTTGTTTCTCATGGTACTGTAGAAAGTAAAGAATTGGCAGCTTTTCTGGGTATTCCAAGTACAAGGACATACTCAGAAACAATCCACAATAGGAGACTTTCAATTGCAATTTGCTTTTCAACCTTTTGGAGTGAATCTACCTCAAGAACTTTCTATAAGAGCTGTATACCTCACGTGAGTCCTTTTTTATATTTCAGTCCAAAGAAAGCTTATAATTCTTCTCCGAGTGCACTTTGATTCCTTTGGAAATTAATGCATGGAAAATGCATTAATTCATGGAAAGTCTAAGTGTTATTTCTTCAACAGGAGACCAGGCTCTGAGTAGCTGCACTGACAGTGATCAGGTTTGGGGACTCCTTCCCAGTGCAGGAGATCAGCGACCACTTGGGGCCAGACACTTCTTGCACACTGGCCATCCTGAGGACATGCCTATGTTTACTGACCGAAGTTTCTTCCATCTCTTCAGATGGGATGGCATGTCTCCATGCAGGGGTTTTTTTTATAGATGTGACTTTTTATATATGTTTTTTTCTATATGTGACTTTGGCTAAGCCCTACCAACAATGTCATCACCATATCTGAGCCCTTGACTGCTATGTGACTGCTGCCTGGCTTCCTAGACAAATCATTAGGCTCCTTGTATAAACATTCTTCATGCATTGTGAGAGATAGTAATTAATGTATCTTACAGAAATAAAATTAATACTAAGGCTTGCTACTTCTTTTTCAATATGTTTTTGAAGTTGAATTTTATGTCACAGAAACCCTGGAGAGGGGAAAACACTCTTACTGGTGACAATCATGATGTTGTTTGTCTTAGGCTGCCAATTCCAGTTGCAGGGTCTCTGCAGTGGAGGGAAGGACTCCAGCGGCTGCAGCACTTGTGGCCATGAGTACCATGGGCTGTGCTGAGCTGAACAGTGAGAAGAAGACAGCCATCTATTTGATGTAGAAGCTTTGCCTTTGTGGTAAGTCCATTTCTTATTATTGCTTTATCATATTTTTTGAGCTTCATATTTAATTCAGGTCAAATCTAAACTACTAAACAGAACTGTTATGCAGCACACGTTTCAGATAAATGAAGTGCGGGTTTAGCATAGCTCTGACCTAGTTACTTCATACAATGTTTTCTAAAAGCAAAAATTGAAATCTCTTATCTGAACAAGAAATGAGTCTTTGTTCCCTTGCCTATTGCAGCATTTTGCATAAATTTGGTTTCAAAGACTGATGAAATTTACCATTCTGAATCTTTCACGAGTATCATAAAGGTTTATCTTTGCTGGTAAACCAACCCAATAATGTGCTGGAGAAAAGTATGTCTGCCATCAGAGGTATGCAGAGCAATCTTGACACATCAGATGACAGAAAGATAGGACTAGAGTTGGTAAATATTAATAAAACATTAAAAATAGCTAGATGTTTTAAAAGAGTAATTCTATTTTTGTTACTGTTCTTAAAAATAAGAGATGATATTGGCAGGAAAAAAGAGGCAAACCAAAGAACGAAATGCTAAGGTGCTTGAAGGACTCGCAAAATGCAGACATACTTTTCTAATCTCTCTGAAATTGATACCATCTATATCTCATATATAGAGATTGTGAGCCTTAGAAGGAAAGAGAAAAAAAAATCATTAAAGTATCTTTAATTGTTAATTTAAATTTCAATTAACGTACCTTTAAAAATAAATTCATTCTGAATTATTTTTAAAAAATCTGTAAAATAACTATAGACATTTTTCAATTTTGTAATCAAACATGTTTCTTAGTAATTAATTTTCATTATGTTTTATTTTGGAAATCCTGCCATATTCTGATTATTGCGATTAAAATGGGAAAAGTGAATGTAAAATGAAAGTGATGAAAACCAAAATGGAATGTTCTGCATTCAACCCCCTACCTGAGCTATCGAGAAAATTAATGTTTAATTAAAACCTTGATTTTTTTTGTAATGAAAAGATTATGACAAATTGTCAAATAGCTGTTTTAATAAGTGCTACAATGCAGTTATGAGGCAAATTTCACCAAGAGACCTGGATGCTGCTTATTCCTGCCTTGGCAGGGAAAATGCTAATATCCTGATGGATTGGCTTAAGAAACGCCATGTAATTTGTAACACTTCAAGGATGTCCACTGATTGCTCTTAGAAGGAATACAAATGGGAGCTGGAATGAAATGTTGAGATAAGTGGAGGGGATGAGGATCCAGTCATTCCCTTTAGGTGAGTCACTGGGATTCTGCACTCATCACAGAAACATCTGTTCTTTGCAGGACACCAGTGTGTACCAATGCAATTCAATACTTACCAAAGTTTCCATCCCATGCTTTCTGCTTGGCCAGGCTCTTTCTCATTTTCTTTATTTCCTTTTCTTGACACTTTCCTCCATTCCTGTTTCGTATTCCCTGCTCTTTCTGACACCCTTGAAACGTAGCACTTGTTGCTCCAGTACATCAAGCACTCAAAACTGAAACCACACCATGGTTCATCTCTTTCATCTATTATTTAGCAGGGCAGGCTTTTGAAAGCAGCGATGACTGTTAGACATAACGACTGCTGGATGCCTCATCAGACAGCACGAGTCAGATCTGACCCAGCTCAGGAATACTGTGGTGATAGAGCAGCTATTTCACAAGTAAAAGAGAGAAAAGCAGGTTGCTGAAAGTGTAAAGCCCATAAACTCTGCCCTAGGCCTGTGCTCTGTGGCCCACAGTAACTGCTGTCTGTGGGAGGGGCTCATTGCTTTTTCTTTAAAAACTGAAGGGAGAAAGAAACAAAAAAAACTTTACTGAAGACAGTATGTCATTACCTGAGTCAGTAGTGCAAGGTTATTTCTATGTTACAAGTCAACTTTATTCAAATTTACCTCCTTAAAACTTAAAGTAAAGGAGACAGTCAATAAATAGCTCACGGGAAATTTGCTGCTTGTGACACTTAAAGAGCTGTGGTCTGAGGAGGAAGGTCAGAGCCCCACCTTGGGTGGTACACCGTGGTTCCTGGTCCTGTCCTATTCTCAGGAGCAAAACGTGGCTGTGGCCACCTCCCTCATTCCTAACAACCAACTCCATTACTTGCTGTAACAGAAGGGAGTTCTCCAAAACCTTGTCCTTTTCTGAGCTTTCTTCATCATGCACAGAGCTGTAAAAACTCAGCCCAACCAACAGTAACCAGAGATGGGTGCAATGTTGCCTGCGAGTGTTTTAACATTTGAAAGGTTGAGCATCTATCTCCAACTCCTCATCTTACTAAGGTGCTCTTCAACTGTGCTAGTGTTATTCCTTCTCATTTTGAACAAGATAGAACTCTTCAGAGAATATACAATTTCCTAAGTCATCTCTTCAAATCTAATTTTATTCGAACACTAAATCTGAGTAGAAGCCAGATTGTCTTAACTGTTTTTCCTTGACTTGCTTCTCATACTTCCATCTGTAACTCGGAGGCATGTCCAACTTGGATATAGAGGGGTAAAAAAGAATGAGAGTAGACTAGGAGATGACTTCATTGAGATTCTGCTTTGGCTTCTAGCATTTGTGGCTAATACTTAGAAATTAGTCAAGTTGGATTTTTACACTTCATGTGTGATTATACTGGGCATAATTCTGCTGTCACTCATGCAAAAATAAATACTGAAACTAATGGAGTTATATGAAAATAAACCTGATGTAAACGAGAAGAGAATCAGCCCCCCTACGGATACGAGATCAGATTACCACCACAGTCTGGTTTACACTGAAACTCCTTTATACCACTCTGACAGTCACAAGCGGTTTTAAATTGGTGGAACAGTGATATCCACTCATTGTAAGATGCTTTTGTGCTCCCAGAACAGTGGTAAAAGCTTTAGCATGTGGATAGACTTCCCTGTTAACAGGCAAAAACATTGTAAGGTAAGTGGACATTGTCTCTCAGTGATCACACATGAGCAGGGGGGCACCCTGCCCCGCCTCCCCCACCCCTGCAGCCCTCCCTGCCCCTGGGTGCATCACTTCTGACTCCACTGCTCTCTTCCTGCCTTAGACCAAGTCCAAAGGCTGGGCATCATCCCACGTGATGTCAAGCATCAGTAATTTAGCTTCTTGCCATCATCTAGTGATGGTCTTGATATTGACCCCTGTGGGAATTGCAAGGCAGGAGGGATATCATAAGACTGGACTGAATCTAAAGCACAGAATCAAGGTATAAAAAACAGATTTGCTGCATTCATCAGATGAAAATGTTCATGAGCTGTTGGACAACAGGGTCATGGCTATGTGTCCAGGTCTGCTCAGAGACAGCAGAGAGAAAAGGCAGCACGAGGACGAGGCTTTCACTGGTCACTGGTGCACTGGGAGTCTCAGGTGGAACAAGCAGCTGCTCCAAAGGTGTTCTTGTGGTTCTTCTCGGCAAAACCCCGATATAATCAGATTTCTTTTAACATCTTCTAAATCCTTTTTTGCTTTGATTCTGTGTCTAAAACTATACAACTCTCCCATAATATGTTCTGCTGCGATGTCTTGAAATCTAATTGTGAAACGAAATGTCAGGTAAGAAAACTGTAACTCCTGCCTTCTTAAAAGTGTCTGAATGAAGAAACAACTGCTCAGATTCTTGAGGAGCAGTCAGATTAGGAGGGCAGAAATGATCTTTCCCAAACAGATGATGACATTGATGCTTTGTATGCAACATGCTGAGCCCTCATCCCCGGCCTGAATGCAAGATGAGAGGAATGAAATGATTTAAGATGCTTTGTTGTTTCCTGTCACCTTAAGGAGCCTTTCTAACCCCAAGAGATAACTGGAGTAGATAACTAAGGTGCACACATCATGGGCTGAGAAATATGCTGCAGCTCCAGGTGAGTTATCTGTACAGGCAAGGTGACTGTTTCTGTACTACTTCAGTAAAGCATTTAATCAACACTGTCATTCTAAGCACTGCACATCAAAATTAGTTAAGTATGAGATGGGCACCAAAAAAATCTAAATTAGATAAATGCACGTGACTTCACAAATGCTTGAGGCATAATTAACTGTAGTATTTTAACGAACTCTTTACATAGTATATAGAAAAAGCAGCTTGTTTACACAGCAAGTTCGGCATTAAGAGCTTTGCTGTGATTTGTAATTTGACAACGCAGCACTGCATGCCTCAGATTTTATAATCTGTTGACTCAAATCACAGTCTGTCAAGTACATCATAAGATTATCGATGTTTGCATCTCAGATCATGTTTTTTAGGGAACACAGGTTCTATTTATTCTTAACGCAGCTGATGATTTTTTCAGGTTTCTGCCATATGCTTCGTGTCACAGGTTAGTATTTTGCCATCTTAAAATTTGACAACTCTGTATCCAGTTTAATAGTTCTGTCATCTCAGCATTGCCATTAGTACTGAATAGTGGATATTTAAGCAGATTATGGCATTGAATGTTTGCTAAAGTAACAAATAACAAGGGTATACATTTGAAGAAGAGTCAGTAATACACTAAAAACGTCAGTCAGTCAACAAAGGCACAAAGACTGATTTAGTGACTAATTAAACAAAATTTGCTGACTGTTTATGTCTACCCAGCTAAACTGTGCTTTTATGCATCTATCTCACTGTGAGCTCTATGCATAATTCACACATGCTGACAAAACTGTTGAAAAAGGTGTATAGACAATATATTTAATGAACAGTTTTAATGGTTTGAAGATTAAAAACAGAGCAAGATCTGTAAACCCAGAAAGGATGCAGATGTGCTCATGTGCATAAATTATACATTAGCTGGTTCTCTAATGTAGTTTATGCAAATAGAGGTAATACGTGACACTTTAGAATGTTGATGCTGATCAGCACTTTTGAAACCACATTCGTGTCCTGCTGAAGGTAAGCACCCTCCTCACATTCAGAAACACAATAAAAATAAGTGAGTGGGTAGGTAAATACTGTGAAAAACACAGCCTTTTAAATTCTGAAGTCAAATAAATACATACTGCTACATGGTACCCATCATTTAGTTTCACTATTTTCCTGTTATAGTATCAGCAGTCCATCAAAGTAGTGGAATTTAAATCCCCTTAAAAATGAGGATTATTTATGTGCCTGAAATAATGTACTTTATTGGATTAGAACAGCAATCTCATATTTGAACCTGATTTGAACAATAATTGCAACTTCCTCGTTATTGGAAAGGCAGACTTGTTTGTCTGTCTGTTTGTTTCTGCCATTTTTTATCTCTCTCATTTTAATAAACTTTTCTCTTTTAACATCTCTCCAGTACTTGAACCCAGAATAATCCCAAAACAGTAAAGGAAAGAGTTTCAATCAGCAGGTGGTAATTTATATTCCTATATCCTTATAAACACTGCAACCTAAAACCAAACATCAGAAGCCCGCATTCATTCTGTTGTTTTTTTTTTCACACTATGATTTTTAACCAGTCCTGAAAGTTTGACTCATGTAAGCGAGCACTTTTCTCATGGAAACAGTTCTTCTGGCTGATATGTTCAAGTTATTAACTTTACTTTACCTTTGCTTGGAAAGATTTATCTGCCCATTGCTCACAGCCTGCTGGGCAATGTCCAGCCTCTTCATTCAAGGCAATGTTGTGCTAATTAGAAAACTTGCGAAAAAAGGCAAAATCTTGCACTTAATCTAATTAACTTTAACAAGGCTCTTCCCTGATGTTGCAAATGAAATCTAAATATTAGTTCACTCTCTAGGTTTTCAGGTCATACTCAGCCTTGCAGCTTATTTTATGCAGATCATAACTACCCCAGTATAATGTGGAAGTTAAGAAGGGAAGAAACAGGAACAAGAAAGCAAAAACTGGTGTTTGGCATTACTGCAGTCTCCTATTCTTCTGGGCAGATTTGGGAGGTGAGTGATGAGGTTATTAACCGCAAAATTCAATCTGGAGCCAACTGACATTTCATGTGAGTCAGAGCTGGAACTGACAGCACAGTGGGACAATATATTTGCAATTAGCAAATATTTTAATGTGCACTGGCATGTCCTTCAATCTGCTGCTCTCCCAGCCTTTCCTGTTTACTTTTCTGTGAAGGTTTGTTCTTGTGAGAAGATTTCTCTGAGTGGATTTCTCTGTTGGCAGGAAGGTGATGGAATAGCAGCTTCTGTCTGTATTCGAACCTCAAGGACACAGTACTGACAAACAATTGCACCTTCCAACCAAGCCCTCCTCTCCTTATAAAGTGTCCAATATCCAAACTAGCACAAGGAGCAATACTGTGTGACTTGGGCAGTCCAAGCTGTGTGGCTGCTGGGGAACACAAAACCTCTTGTGAGAGGGATGTGAATATGAGAATCTCTTCAACAATTTCTCTGCCGCACTGTGTTTATTTACTATTTATCAAAGCATTCAGTGAAGTAAAAATGTTTTTGTGAATCAAATTCAATAGTTCACAGAGAATAATAAATCTGTGTACTATAATAAACCAACTTGTATCTAGGTGAAAATCATAAATTTGCCATCTTGAAGTGTATAATATCCCACTTCTTGTAAACTGTGTGATTGAGAAAAAGAATACAAACACACACTTTTGTTTTCTGAGCTTCTCTAGTCCTACGCTGGAAGGATCAGTCCCAAGAAGGTAAGTGGCCATGGCCTATCTCCTTTACTGAACATGGTTCCCACTGGGGCACCAAGGTCCTGACAAAAGCAACAGAGCTTTTCTTTGGGAAATAGTGGCTCTGGATTATTTCACATTGGCCACTTATTCAGTACCACCGTTGAGCATATGTAATGCAGCGATGCAGGGCGAAAGTGTTCACGCTCACATATTTTGTGTTAACACTGTTTTTCTTCACCATCACTCTCTTTCTTCCAAGTTCATTTTTCTGTTTGGCTTGTTAAGCTGCTACTTTTCCTGTACCAGGACAGGCTGCACACTTTATTGATTAAACTGCCTGGTTTTCTCTTTCAGTGACATCCTTCATTTGAATGTGTATCTGTTTTGCTGACTCAGCTGTATATTGAAACGCTGAAGGGTTCAACTGCTATTCTATTTGAGCTGCGTATCTGGTTTAATCCTCTTGTGCTTTTTTGCTTGTTCAGCTGGCTACAGCTTCAGCCAAGCAATTTTGGGGGATGGAGGGGTTGCGCTGCCAATTTCATTTCTGACTGGGAAACATATTCTGTAAAATGAATTCTAGTCATTTACAGCTGCAACTGCATATTGTTAGAATTAAATGCCTGTTAAAAGAAAAAAGAATAATAATAATTTGCAGCATTTGCAGCACAGTGTTGGGAATACTGGGAGAGTTCCCAACCTGGAAGGTAAATGTAAGCAATTGGGAGCACAATCCGAAGCCCAGTATGTGTGTGTGCAGGGGCATGGAGAGGGAGTGTCAGTTTAAAGAGAGATTTAAGAAGATCTGCTCATTTACTCCCTTCAGTATCTGTGAAAGTTGGAAAGCCAAGTACACAGCCTAGCAAAAGGAGCACAGGTGCAAATTCAATTGCGTTTCAAGCAAGCAGCACATTGCTATGGTAGTAGCTTCCCTCAGAATTGAAGCTGGGGTCACAGATAGCTCTATATATTTATTTATTTTCAATGCATAGAGATCCCAGACTTTAAGGGATGTGTTGCAATACAGACCCAGAAATGCCAACCACTCTCAATCCTGATTGATTCCAGCCACAGAAACCACTGTTTTCTCTTGCCACTTCCTACTTTTGGCATTGAGCTCCTGTTTGGGACTTTTCAAATGCTGCAGGAGATGTCTTTTGCTCAAGAAAAAATAGCACATCTCTTGGGAAGGAATAGGCTGTAAATTGTAGCAAACAAACTGGCATGTGATAACACGGACTTTGGAGAGAAGATAGAGCTCCACTGCCAACAAAGATCTGCAGCTCTGGCTGGTGTTCAAGTTGTGTCCTTCCACCTTCCTCATCATCGTCTCTTTAGACATCAGGCAATGTCTAAAATCACCTGAAACCAGTGGCATCAACAAGTCTTTGATGCAGTTCCTGCTCTGCATACCCTCTTGAGACAGATGGGATTTCAGTATGAAGCATAGCTACCAGAAACTGCTCATGGGCACCTTAAGCTGGACCTAAGATGCTGTACGGACAGATTTATCATCTCCATTCCTAAAACTGCTTTGATATCTACCTTATCTCCAGTTGCTCATCATGTACACTCACCTGAAAAGTGCTTGAAGCCATGGGATTAATCATGGAGCTGCCTGATGAAAACTAGAGCCAAGGGCAAAGTTTTTGAAGGAGAACAACCACCAGCCAGCCTTCTTGGCTGCAAAACCTCTGCTGCTTCTCCTCTGGCTTTGCAGCTGTCAGAGCCAGAGGGGACCTGGCATGCCTGGGCAGAGGGCACACACAGCAAACCCTGTCTGTGGATGTGGACTCTGGCAATGGGCTACATCTGCTCTGGGAGCTGTTCACTTCTGACTCGTGCATGGCTGCCTACATCTGGGTTGTCGTGGTAGCGCTCCCTCATCACAGGACCAGAAGTTCACAGGAGTATTTTTAGCTTGCCTAGTAGACCTTTTCAACTGTCTGGAATGGGGACACATTAAAAATTTGCTGGCGCTTTCTCACTGACGCAGCATAATAACCCCCCAACATATCTCGTCTCTCAACTCAGGAGAAAAGATTTGTGAAATTTGTGCCCCTGGGTAGCCAAGTATTAAAGGTTAGCAGGTGTCATTCAGGTAGTTCAGTTCCTTCCTACTTTAGGCTTTTTTTTTTTTT